>VCJJ01001213.1:9373-21011 GCA_024139415.1 Backusella tarrabulga
ATTTCTCAGCCTTATTGGACCAATTTCTCTGCGAAACCATGGACATGATTGATCTTCAGTTGCGCTTACCGGGCGTTGTTATAGAGAAGATTGTGGAGCAAGGCACAAGAGGTATTCGTTCCATCAGCAATAATCCTGTTGATACTTTCCAAGAGTTGGTCAACTCTGGTGCAACTGGCCATTTTGAAAAAGAGGTTACTTTTGAAACAAATGCTTTTAAGCCGAATGAAGAGGGTGCCAGGGTTCTTAAAGTAGAGGCTTTATTCGAAAACGAAGGTGAGGATAGAAACGAGTATCTAAAGTGATGATGAGGTATTAATATAACAACTTGTAGAAGAAAAGCCTTTTTCAGGATTTGTTGATCTTATAGGTCCTCACGGTTTCTCCATCATATCTGTAATTATTTATACATTATCCGATAATAGAGAAATGGTAATTAACAACTTTATGTTTTTTAGGATATTGACGATACAATCAAGATTACAAACATTTTGGATGGTAAAGAGGCCATTATTGAAAATACGTTTTTCAAGACAGCAGTGGAGGTGCCTCACATGGCCCAAGTATACAGCCAATGGGCCACCCAAGGAGTGCACGTTCACTATGTCTCCAATTCACCTTGGCAGGTATGGCCAGCCTTGAGTGACTTCTTTGATAGTGCAGGATTTCCCAAGGGCAGTGCCCATCTTCGTGATGTCTCTGTCAAGGAATTGGTTCTAAATCGAGCTGGCCAGCACAAGCTCGAGGTGATCCCCAAGATCTTCAAGGATTTCCCTGATAGAAAATTCATTCTCATTGGAGACACAGGTGAACTTGACCCAGAAATGTAAGAAATATGTGATCAGCAACATGCAGACATTATGATGACTCATGTTATTACAAAATAGCTATCAGCAGGTATACAATCAATTCCCTGATCAAGTCCTTAAAATATTCATACACGATGTCACAACGCCACATGCCGTCAAGGTGGAGAAGGAAGCAAGAGAAAGACCAGAGTCATATTACGACATGCTTTGTGGCTTCATTTCTCGCGAGGCCGCCTTTTTGACTAAAGGAACGACATCACCCTTGGCAGTCGGTGCCATGGCGCAAACCGAGGTGCCTGACGAGCAAGAAAACATCTCTGATCCGGATGTTCCACTTATGACCAAGTTGCAACAACTTAAGGATCGCATGGAACGCGTGTCTACTGGCATGCGTCCCGGTGTTTTCACTGTTTATAGCGACCCAACCACACTACCATCAGATCCTGTTATTCAAGAAGCACTTGGAAAGACTAAAAACTAGCTTTTTGTTATAATTACTTTATATTATTGTTATTATTATTATTATTAATATCTATGTGACGATTAAAATTATCCTTATTATTACTGTTATTCTCTGTCATTGTTTTGCAGAAGAGCTTTAATCTAAAAGCATCGATACCATTCAGGTAGTATCGATAAAGCCTTTTATCCTTAATAAACCCAAGTCCTTGGTACAATCCCAGTGCCCCTTGATTTGTGTATTCGGTCTCCAGTACAATCTATACATTTGAAGTATAGTTAAAACACTCGTATCCAAACCAAATCCTCTTTTTTTCTTTCTCAGTGCTATACCTCATCCGCATTCAATTCCTTCATTGCCTGCACTGCCTTTTTTACCAGAGTTGTTCCAATAGACATTTTACGATGAGTCTTTGCCACAGCCAGCATGCCAATATACCCACGTATTCTATCCTTATGTCGGTCTACTTTACATATAATAACACCAACATGTTGATCACCATCTGAGGCCTATGTAACAATCTAAGATTAAACTCAATGTCATGCGAAAAAACAAAGAGGGGACTTACCAAGAAACATAAGTTTGGCCAATTATGTATAAAATAACGATAAGTGTAAACTGTATAAGGTTCTGATAAATCGTTTTCAATCAAATTAATAATGGAAGGAAGCTGAAGTTCAGAACTGAATTCATGGTATTTAATCTCGGGTTTCTCTCCACTCATTATCAAGCACTTTGCTGTCGTAGTTTTTAAGAAAAGAAACGGAGAGCGAGAGAAAAAAAAATACACAAATTTGTGTGAGTTTTTAAGTCACGAATACGAGTCAGACTCAAATTTCACTGTTTCCAGCTTGTATCATGGTTTTTTCATATTCATGCATGCTTGAGCCCATTCTACAAGCACTTTTCGTTAGAAAGTCTAGACAAATTATTTGGGTTACCAATACAGGCTCAAACCGAGTCAGAGTGTATATTTAGTAAATACCAAAGGCCTTTATTTTTAGACCTGTGATGAAGAAGTATTTGATAAAACAGAATACTTAATTGTGTTCAGATCTAGTTACTATCAAGTTTTTTTTTCTCATAGCAATAATTTACAGGGTTCTTTTTGACCTATAAATATCCTTTCATCTCTTCATTTCTCTCTATTTTGTTGTCATTGTATTATTTTACCTTTTCATTAACAGTGCTGTCAAATATGAATTTCAAAGCTGCTGTTATCGTTGTGTTTTATTTGATTCTTGCTATTGTTACAGCTCAAGCTACCGCTCTTACTCAGAATTATAACGTAGTTAGCCCCACTCAAAATGCACCTTATGCCGCAGGTCAAATTTTACCTTGTACTGTTGACCTCTTGGGAAGCTCCAATACAGACCTTAACCTGGTCATCAATCTTGTCTCTGCTTTTCCTGGAAGCAACAGAGTTTTCACAATTAGTACATCTTTTATTGTAATAAAAGCAAGCAGCTCAGCAAAGATTGTTAATAATGACACCTATTATGAACAGTCGATAAACTATCAGATCCCCGATGGTGTCGTTACTGGTCTCTATAACGTTATTTTCCTTGAAAGATCAACAGGCACACAAGTCGATGTTCCTGTTAATATCATAGGTAAGACATCTAATAGCACTTCATCAGTGGCCAGTAATCGTGACAGTGCGACTACTCTCAATCGTTCCACATTCCAAAACGATGGTATTTGTGTAAAATACTCGATTACTTTCTGTATAATTAATCTATTTTTGGCTCATTCCATCCTGCACTTGCTTTAATATTGGCTTATTGTCTACATCTTGTTCGGTGCCTGGTTTATATAAGTATTATTTATATGTGTATCTCCATTCTATACTATTACTTTGTTGCTCTGTTGAAAAATAAGTAATATGCACTTATGAATTATTTTCTCTTCTGTATTTCGTTAATAAATTCAAATAACATAATACAACTTGGCTTTTGTTAAGAGTAGCTTATATATAGCTGATCCTTCATTGAAAACAGCAGCAGTATATTTAATATAAATAAAAGTGCTTTTTCTTTTTCTTTAAGATCACTGGAGAACATAATTGGGATGTACTAAGATACATAGCATAAATTGTCCCTATTTGGTGCTCTTAGACTCTGTTGTATTTGAAAGAGGTGTAAGACTGCATGAAAAATAGACTAAAGCTAAGTACTTTATATTAAAGGATTAAACATAATGAAGCAGGAAATAACGAACTGCAAGAAAAGTATATATATATATATATATCTGCTTCTGTATTATTGAATGACAAAAACGAACATATTTTATAGGCTTCTATTACGAAAGCTCTTTTGTAGAAAAGAAAAGAGTTGCCTTCTACGATTGTTTGATAAAAAAAACGTCTTTATTTAACTTATTAAACTAACATTTAGTTAATTGATTTCATCAGGTATTGTTTATTTTAGCAAGTTAGTGGCAGTCTTGTTTAACAGTGTTTCCACAGACTTCACGAATTTCCTGCAAGACAATAGGTCTGCACTCGTTACTGGTGGTAAACTTGAGAGTATCAGCTTCCCATTTGAGAGAAGTACAACCAGTATTGTGGATGATGTAGCCAATGTCCTGGACCAAACAAGCGCTGGCGGTAGAAGTGTTGGTGAAGATGGTAGAATAGGAGGCAGCTTCAGCAAGGGTAGCAGCAAGGATAGAGGATACAATAAGAGAGAACTTCATGTTTTTGGATGTATAGCAAAGATGTATTTTGATGGTCTGTAAAATGTCAAAAAAAGGTGTCGTATTTATATCTATGACAAGCTCTGCATTACATCGTGGATATATATAACAAAAGTGCTATTAATAAAAAAAAAATAGAGATTGTACAGTGCGACATGTATAACCTCTTTTTAGTAGTATCTCCTGCTGTTCGGATGAAGAAGACGTCCAATTATGGATATCAAACCCTAAAACACGAACTGATGATCTAAAATTGAAGGTTTGAAAAAGGTAACATTAAACCAAATTTTATTTAATTTGGTTGTTCGCAACAAATATATATATGTATATTATGTGAAATGAAATATTGTTTCTTGTAATGTATAGAATATGTATGTTTTATTACATTTCCGATTTGAAACTACCTCTGAACGATATTGATTATTATACTGTTATAATCGAGAAGGCACACATATATCCGACATTATACTTTATAAAACCCACTGAACGGAACAACTGCCATTTTTTTACATGACCAGTTCTATTTTTATATTACAAGACTGATTAACTTATTTCCTTTTTATTCACCCATTCGCCCATCTTTTACACATCTTATATTGTAAAGAGCAATTCCACCAGTTTAACAAATACATACATGAAGCTAAATATGCAATTCAACGTTTAAGCGTGTAATTATATCTTTTGTTTTATAATGGAAAAAAAAAACAAACAAACTACAAAGCTTCTAGAGTTTATTTCTTGATTCCTTCTTTGTAGCAATGACAATTATTAAAACAAATTTTGTACGCCCCAAATGAAACTTTTAATGGTCCGTAATTCTTATAGTTGCAGTGAATACGTATTAGTGAAAAAAACAGAGGCAGTGTACTTATTTATTTTTTAAAAGAAAAACCAAGATAAAGGAATTATATGGCTTGAAAAAGGATATGCATTGTAATGTTATTTGTATTGATCACAACAGTTTGGAATGGCTGTGTATATCCTGGCATTACTAATATCAAAAACCCATGAGTACCACTGAAGCAAGGCTCCTGTGGTACATTGGTAGCTCAAAATGCTTCTCTCTCTCTTTTAATTTCAATTGAGCTTAAAATGCTATTAATTACCATTTTTCTAAAAACGTCAACCATTTTTTCCTTTCTTCTCGAATATTTGTCCATTATACCGTTTTAAAACATACCAAACAGAATATCAAGGTTTTTGCTTTTTCACAATGATAATTCAACAACAATGTGTTGCGCCTGTAAAACAAGTCTAGCTACATCTTATTTAAACTGAGTATTTTAAGTAACCGTTTGTGCATGGTAATGCGATATTCATTTGTATTTAACATTTGCATCAAATCTTGAAATTTATAGACTTCACTTGGTGTAACCGTTGGATTTGAGTTATTTTAAGCACTTGATGTAGTAGACAGAGGGAAAAAAAACTCTCATCATGTGTTTGTGTCAAGAATACCCACCTATTTCTTTAATTGGGCAAAATATCATATTTATATTGTAAATTATATTTTTTAAAGAAGGAAATAAAGTACTATATTTAACTATCAAAGTATACTTTTTCTTTCTCATGCGTTTGTCTATATATCTGTACAACGTCATTTCAGTATCTGTTTTTTAAGTGGCTGTGATTTATACATGCTAGTTCGTAAGTATCTAATATTTTATCAAAAATATACATTATAGCTATAGTATAATTCGACAATTAAAATAGGACATAAACGCTATACTAATATCTAAAATTAGTTTGAAATGGTAGCGATACCATCAGCTAGAAATTGGTGAGACGTTTGATAAAGCCAAATATATACTTTTTATATTTATAAGCGAGAAAGAAAGTAATTAACTGTGAATATTGCTGCTATGCTATACGCTTTACCCGCATAGTTATTGCATGAAAGCTCTTCTGCATTCAATATAAATCGTCAATAGAATTGAATGATTGTGCTTATCAAACCAAATTGGTGATTCCATTAGAAAAGAAAGAAGGAAAATTGACATTTTAAAAGGTACTGAATGCACTTTACGCTATTACCCTCGAGAGTCGCGAAGTAGTTGAACTATTTTTTTGTCAAGTTTTTAAATAGAGTGAACCAGTATTATCCCGCAATCCATTCTCACCACAGTGCCATAGCAGCTTGGTCATCTTTTTTATCATGGTAAAATTCAAATCAGATAACTACCATTAAAATCAATTCGTAACAATGGTGTCTTGTTTTTTTTTTCCCTAGTATTTTCTATTACTTTTAGAGAGTATTTTTATTTCAAAAAATAAGATAACAAGTGAAGATGATAAAGGTAACATAACTCAAAATAAGAATTACAATGTCATGTATCATTATACTATTGATAAAACGAATTGATATTTATAAAGCCCATCTATGAGTGGTATAAAAATACTCAAGAGGTTATTCTGATTGTTTTCGAGTTTATCAATAGTTCTGTAAATCGGTATTGTATTAAAATATCCATTTGAAATATGAGCGTTTTGATACGGTAGTTTTCTCTCTTTTTCAATTGGATGTCTAATGCTTTACAGTAATCAAAATCCGTAAAACCATCGTAAAATGGCGTAGTGAAACCAAACGGAAGGATGTTCATTTGTAATCATCTGCTCAAAAATTAAAATAAACAAAAAAGAAAAAAAGATGGAAAAGCTTACTAATTCAAAAAAAAGCAAGTAACATTGTATAATCAATGATTAATAACTTAAGAAAAGAAAAGGAAGAAGAAGAACAAAAAAAACACAAGATTTGTTCTGATTTATAAGATTTTACTCTTCATCCAATTACGTCATTCTACAGCATCGGTCAATCCAGATCTGAAAGGCAAAAGCATCTAAACTGCGCAATCCCAAAAACACTGTGACTCTATGCGGACTTTGTGAACCAGTGCAAATGTTCAAAAAAAAAGGCTTCCTCCGAGGTTTTTGCTTTCTCTTTCTCTTTCAAACATTTTGTATTTTTTTTTTATCTTTTCACTCTAACTTGTATTAAAATAACATGTCGACACCTACCAGAAGAAGACTCATGCGTGATTTCAAAAGATTACAAAGCGATCCACCAGGTAATAATATTTAGATTAAGCTGGATTCATAGCGCTCACTTACTAAACTGGATGTTTTATCGTTTTATTTGTAGCTGGTGTATCAGGTTAGTTATCTTGTTTTAACATACAATAAAAAAAAAGCAATCTACAGCATCTCTAAATGGCTTATTCCAATCTGTACTTTAAATAGGTGCTCCTTGTCCCGACAACATCATGATGTGGAATGCAGTTATTTTTGGTCCTGGTAAGAATCCATGAAGCAATTCAGTTCAAATCAAACCTTGAAAAAGTGCTAATCTCCTTTTTACCGCAATATAGCTGACACTCCTTTTGAAGATGGTACCTTCAAGTTGGTATTGCAGTTTGATGAGACTTATGTAAGTTTGAGAGAGAGAGAGAGATACATTTACGATGGATACTAACTTATAATAGCCAAACAAACCCCCTCAGGTTAAGTTTGTATCTAAAATGTTCCATCCTAATGTCTACGCCAACGGCGAACTTTGTCTTGATATTTTACAAAACAGATGGAGTCCCACTTACGATGTCGCTGCCATCTTGACCAGTATTCAATCTCTCTTCAACGATCCAAATCCCAACTCACCTGCCAACGCTGAAGCAGCAAACCTCTATCGTGAAAATAGAAAAGAATATGTGAGAAGAGTAAGAGAGACTGTAGAAGAATCTTGGGCTTAAAAGAAAGGTTTTATGTGTATTTTTCTTTTTCGTATTCTACTTTTGTAGACAATAACCCAAAAAAAGAAGGAAAAAAAATCCTGTGCATATTTTTATTTTTTTTCTCTTCTTTTTCACTTTGTAACAAAAAAACAAGGAAATCTCAGCTTTGAAAAAAATAGCAATAAAGAAATAAAAAAAATGGAAAAAGGACCAATAAAATAATAAAAAAAAGACAACTTATATTTATTACATTTTGAACATATATATATATATATATAAAGGATTGGATTCATAAATATCATCTTTTTTTATAAATAAATAAATCCATATTTTAGTTTCTATGCTTCTTTGTAAAGATAAGAGGTTCCTCAGAATTAACAGAAACCTTACCGGCCAAAGTATTAACTGGAATAGGCTGTTTACCATTGGCAATAGTAATATCATATTCTCTAAACAATTGAATCAATGACATCTTGATCTCCAAGACTGCAAAGAAGCGGCCTGGACACAAGTGTTTGCCTAAGCCAAAGGTCACAAAGTCTCTTGCGGGTGCAGTGCATGCTTTGTTTTGTGATTGGGCAGGATCCATTTCTTCAATCTTTGATCTGGTGACATTGTTTCCTCCCATATTTAATTCACGGGCTGTTGATTCCACAATACGACCTAACGAGATTGTGTTAAAACATAGTAAACAAATATATAAATATATTACCTTTAGGGATCTGATATCCATTAGCAAACGTATAATCAGCAAGTGCTTTTTTACCATTGGCAAGCTTATCAGCACTTTGACGGAACGACTCGCGCATGAAATTGTCCAAAAATGACATTTCCTTTAAATGGTCAAATGTCAATGGCGTATCACCGGGCAAGACACGGTCAATCTCGTCCAAAAACTGCTTCTTGAGATCGGGACGAGCAAGAAGCCAGTAGAGAGCAAAACTCATGTTCATGGAGGTGGTATGGACGGATGCAAAGGCGATTAGCAAGACGGCCTTGGCCACTTCCTCATCAGTGTAAGAGGTACCGTCGGGCTTGACAAAATCGGCGAGTCCCTGCAAAAAGCTGGGACCGTGCTTGAGTTCATGTGGCTGTGGATCGGCACGATATGCTTTGATAACGGGGAGAATGTACTCGTTCATGACTCTGGTGTGTTCCTTGATGGTTGAAATATAGGGGATGATGTAAGGGTGGAGGGCCTTGGGAACGGCCATAAAGATACCAATGTTGCCGGTGATATCATTTGTGAATTCTGCAAACGACTTGATAACATGAGGGTTCATCTTGAATTCTTCACCGATCAGGGTGGGGACACTCATGTATGCAACAAAATTTTGGAAAAAGGCGCTAGGCTTCTTTACCAAAAAGGTTTCCTGGCCCTTGACCAAATCAACAAGTGCCCTGTCAAGACCTTCCTGGATACCTGGTACATAGGTAGGCATTCTCTGAGAAGGAACGGCTAGTTTGGCAACAGCAGGGTTTGCCAAAAACCCGATTTCCATGGTGGTCTCGTCCAAAAAGTAGTTGAGATGAAGTAAATCAATCAAGATGCCGTGTTCGAGAGAAAGCTCGTTTGAGTCTGCCTTGAGTACTTCTTCAGCACTTCTACCGGATGCGACAGTCACTGTCTTTCCAAACAAGTTGAGATCGTAGACCTCACCGTATGTCTTGTTGCACCAGTCGATGAATTTATTTGGGTTTCTGAGCATGTAGAGCGAATGTCCAATGAAGGGTAAATTGTATCCAACTGTAGGTGGTAAGTTTAATTTTTGGCGGGATGCTTTAATGTACGTGGCGAGATTATAAAGGGCGAGGAAGGTAGCACCTCCCAAGAACATCAATTCATTACGACTGGAACGTTTATAAAATAATTCGAGGTGTTGAGAGATGGGTAATTGACGTACTAGACTGACAGCGTGTTGAATATGATTTTGGATTTGATCCATTTTGAAATATAAAAGTGGGGAGTTTAAAAAAATAGCAAGGTCTAATAGAGAGAGAGAGAGATGAAAAAAAAAAGAGAAAGGGGAAGAAAGCCCGGCTTTTTAAATAATAACTATGTGGCATTAGGAACTCCAAACAGAAAGATTTCTGTTAAAGCTTCCGTCTCCATCTTTTATACTCAGATTACATGACCGATGGTGCGGAAAACTAACTCTTATTGGATTAATTTAACAATCACCGTCCAAGTAATTATCCTCCCCGCAAAATTGCTTTACAGCATTTGCGCGCAATGTCACCATTTTAAGCACATGCCATTGTTTACATGTTTTTTTTAAAAAAAAAAAAAAAAAAAACTAAAGATATTTGAATCGGAGTGAAGGTGGCCGACAATGCCGTATCAATTATACATCAATGCTAATGTATAAAGATATACCCCTCCTCCGCGCATTTACTTCACTTGAGCCCTTATTTGTTCGGCATAAAGGACCCTGGTGATGGAGAAAGGGTTTAAGCAAGAGAGCATGTCCTAGAAAATACATCTCTTGTCACTATTTTCTGATGACAATAATCATTCTCTTGTTATTAAATTAAACTTTATTTCAATGTTAATAAAAAAAATTAAAAAAAAGAGCTTTGAGAGCCCCAAACAGTTGGCACACATTAAAATAACTGTATATCAAGGAAGTCTCCTTTAGAAAATACAGAATGTTTCTAGTTGATAAAATGATAGATTCATGCTTTTTTTTTATGAAATTGAGTGCCTAACTCTATATCATAGCATAATAAAAGCTGTGATCTATAAGTGATGTATATCTTGTATTTGATGTATATATAAGACTATGGATCGACCCATTCAAGCAAATATAATAACAGCAGATGATTATAAACACATGTAGTAGCTGGTTGTACAATTCACTATAATTTATAAATTTTATGTTACAGTGTTATTGATATTATTTTTAAGAACGTGTCTTCATTGGTATGAAATCACCTCTTTGTTTATTAAAAAAAAGGGGGGTTTTTTTGACTTTCCATAGCAACGGGTTCAAATGATCTGAAGGTTAAACCACGGTACCCTTTTCTACAAGTGTATATGGTCAGCTGGAAGAAGACAGAGATGAAAATAGAAGTGTGTATCTATAACGGTTACTTGCCAAGAAAAAAGAAAAGAACTCTCTTTTTTTTTATAATTGTAACAAAAATAAACATAGTTACTAAGTAACGACATGTAAATAAAAAAAATATAAAACGTTCAAATCTCATGCATTCAGTATTTTTGTCTTTTTTACATATTCCTTTTGGCCTTGTTACACCAATGCTTCAACTCTGCAAAGTCAAAGATGAAACGAAATAAAGGATTCTGTTGTGATGGACAGCGTGTCACTTTTTATACAACTAATTTACAAAGCCAAGCATTTATCCAAGGGGCTAAATGTTTTGGGAACTTATGGTTGCAAAATGATGGGTGAATTCACTGTCCTGAGAGCATCTTTAATAATAGAGATATGCACACGAAGGTAAAGTTACCCTGTTTACAAAACGTATGTACTATTTCGTCTCTCTTTTTATTCAAAGTGTACATGGCCAATGAGAAGGGGATTGCGAATGAGACAAGTCAATGTACTTTTTCGCCATTCTATGTATAATAAAATTAAAGTTCTCCCTTTTTATTTCAAACGTTTCCATTTTGCACATCATGACGTTTCTTCCTTTTTGTATTTACCAAACAAACAAACCATGCGCGCGAGTTTGTTTTATATATGCTTGCTTGTACTTCTTTTAAACAACTTTCCCGACAAGAACAAACAAACAGATGAGAGTGATAGAAGAAAGCGAGAGAGAAAGATAAGAAGGATAATCAATAAGTAATGCAGGAGAGAAGGAGGTTACCAAAATGCGTCATTTTGGAAGTAATTGTGACTTGTTGTTCATCTATTATTACCAAATAAAATATGAACCCACATTAGCAATTCTCTTTCCCTTTTTTTTTTTTTTTTTTTTTT
>VCJJ01001213.1:29595-47857 GCA_024139415.1 Backusella tarrabulga
TAGTATGATGAGCCATATGAAAGTAAAAACAATGACGACGTATGTATTCCATCATATATCTTCCAATCGACAAAAAGAAATAACAATATATCTATATAGTTTGCAAATGAAAAAGATCAAGATGAAGGACAATCTGATAATGAATCCAACCATACAGAACAACAACAACAGCAACAGCAACTTCCTCCTGTCTCACACCATACACCATTACCTGAACATAGCCATCTTCACGCAACACCATCATCGTCTTACTCGTCTTCTTCCAGTCCCGCACCACCCATGATGGATTATTCGCAGCATCAAAAAATGTATGCATCTACAACACAACCGACGATGGTCCAACGACAAATGCCCGGATCTTATGAAATGTATCCAATGTACATGGTAAGTTTGATTTATGATTCTTGTGTGTGTGTGTGCGTGTGGTCTAATTCATATAAAAGCAACCTGTGTCTTCTTCTGCCTCTGCACCACCACCGTTACCACCACCTACTGCTGTAGGTTATTCAAGACCTGTGGCCTATCCTGCTCAACCCCAAATGACTTATCCTTCGCCTCCTCAGCCCGTCTATGTTCAATACATGAAAGGTACACCCAGTAGTTCTGAAACTAGCCCCGCTGGTGCGCTTTCTCAAACACCCGAATCTACACCGAATCCCCAATCTCCCGAGGAGACCGAACATGACGACACCCATAAACGACCTAAACTCAGGGTAAAAATCCCAAGTGAAGAAACAGAATCCGATCATGATCAACCCGTAGCATCACAACCGAGTCAGGTAAAGAAAAAAAATAATGATGATGTGTATATATAAACTCAAACTCTCTTTTAGACACCTCAGTCTGTGAGACCACCTTCTTCTGCACTGCCTTCACAATTTGCACAAAACCTACCCTCCCCGTCTACCTTTTATCCTGAATTCTATCAACAAAACGAGCTACCAAGCCCACTCAACTTTTCGGCAACACCTGTGAATTCAGGTGCTTTCCATTGGCCATCAAATGCACGGGATTATAAACCGTCACCGTTAAGTCGACCCGATAATAATGGCGGGTAAGTCTCTATATATTTTGGTGAAATTCTCTTATTCATTTTTTATAATAGAACGAAACGGTCCGAGATATCATATGAAGAAGTAGCATCCAAGAAGATAAAATTAGGCTCTTCAGCTATTTAAAATTGAAACTTGTTCAACTTTGTGTATTATATATATCTCATTTTCTTTATATATGTCATTTTTTCGCATTTTATGTCTTTTATATCTTTGTTCCCTATATTAAAAAACTTGTCGCCTCCTATTTTGAGCATTGTTGATCTGAGCGCACAGATCAGTTTAGAGAAGATCCCCTTTAACATATGGGAAAGTTTGGTCCACTTTATTTATTTGAAACAATATATTATATAATACAGACCCTGTCGTTACTATTTTGAACACTGTAACTATTTATAGGTACATATGATGCTTAGTTTTTTTTATGTATGTCTGATTCATGTACGCTATGCCTTCTTGGCCCAGTTGACAGAGAGAGAGAGAGAGAGAGAGAGAAATTTATATCTTGATTTTCTATATTACATTACACTTTTTGGCATTTTTGTCACATCTCCTTTGTAGAGCAAAAAAAGAGAATGTTGGTAATGATAGCATTGTTTCAAATCTAAAATGTGGCTTTTTAACAATGTTAAAGTGGAGATTGATCCATTTTAATGAGAAATAAATTGAATCATTTCACTACTTTATGCTTATCAATTATGTTGTCATTATATTACATTGAGATATGAATGTCTTTGTTTTTAAAAAACTTAATATTCAATACATGTCCATTCAACTTGTGTGTGTAAAACCTATTTTTATACATGCTTTTCAGCTTTTTTTTTCCATGCATGTTCTTCACTGATCTTGTGAGAAAAAAAAAAACCTTAAAGAGAGATGCTTTATTTGTATTGCTGGTGAGACGGTGATCCGCATTATTATTTTTTCTATTTTTACTTTCATTGTTGAATTGCTTGTCATGAGGTTTCAATATTAAGGTTGCCATCACACTTACTCTTTGAATCATTGGATTCAAAAAGAAAAAAAAAATCAGAAAGAAAAGCATTTCTCCTCAAATTGACCATTTTGATATTCCGAAAAAATAAAAGACTCCTTCTTTCTTGTTTGTTATCATTCAATATGATTCGTATCAATGGCACAGTATTGGCTTCGTTATTGTATGAATGTGCAAGTGGAAAAGGAGATATTGTAAATATAAAGAATAAGAGCAAGGTGATAAGGGTATTAACGCTTTATAGGAAGGTATCCTATTAGGCACTACGGCAACAAAAACCACAATGGGCTTAATGAATGACACTTCAGATCAAGCATCAGAAAAGAGACAAGGATTCATTAGTAAATAGTAAACCCTTTTTCCTTCCTATAGTAACGCTGCTATACACATATTTGTATTAACGCACATTATTTACATTACAGTCATCCACGGCTATCGCCTAGTAAACATTTTGGAAAAAGGCGAATTACAACAAGAGCAAGATGAACAGTTTGTGGGCTACTTTAAATTTAAGCAACAGCAGCAACATGTAGAGCTCGATGAACAAGACTTTAGCTTTATAAAGGCATTTTCAGACAGATACCCAAAGAGTTGCTTTGGTTTGTTTACGGCCACGTTAAACGACCCTTCAACTCACAATTACGATTTTGCATTTTGGAACATGAAGAATCCAACAAAGTAAAAGAAAAGAGAAGCTCAAAAAAAATATTTATGTACTAAACTGTGCATTAGTAAACTACCATTACAAATTATAAACATGACTGAAAATCCTATGGAATATCAGGCATTTATGTCAAATGCAGCGTTTTCAACGCCCTTATCAAGGTAAGTCAGTATGATCCTCTTCTTCTTGTGCTTATTAGTCTTTATTATCAGCAATAATCTGCTTGTTCAAGTCGCATCTTCTGATGTTATCATCAATCAGTACAATGGTATCTTTCAAGAGGCCATCAAGTCACTCGAAGTTGCTACTGAGCGAGTTATTCAAAAAGAAGCACAACTATTGCAGTTACAACAAGAGATTGATGCTCTCATGCAAAATAAACCAATCGATGGCATTTAAACTATTAATATTATCACTGTAAATAACGGAGCAGTATAGTGTATATGCATTATAAAATGGTGTTGGGATAGACTTGTCCTTAGAGTTTAGTAAAAAGTGAGAAAGCCGGAGTAATAAATACGGGGTATCAAAAATACAAAAAGTAAATCATTTGGTATAATGAACGAAATAAGGGGATAAACCAATGCAGATAAAAAGTGGCAGATGCAGAGACAAATAAAGTACATATATATAAAGTATTTTTCAACGACTGCCTTTCTTTCTTTCTTTCTTTCATTCAGATGAACAGTCCCTATCTTGGGGTTGTATAAGAAAAGCTGCTATTTCCCTTTTTCTACTTGATTGAAATCACATATACTGCATTTTGACAAACAGTAGTTTGACTGGCATATGTACGTAACACCTTTTTTAACAATTGCTTACTTGATTCATATTTCATTTCATTTTATTTTTGAATACAGTTTCAGTATGAAAAACTTCATCTCCTTGCATAGTTCTCGAATACAGTTGGGCATTGGCTTGTACAGCACACACGGACAATATTAAAACCAACATTAATTACTTCGACTTTCTCACTTTTTACTTAACGCTGAGGGAAATTTTGGAATAGTGTATAGCACATATCTATTTGTGTAGTAAAGAGTAAGGGACCTCACTTAATACTTCACAACACACTACATACATAGTTGAGGATGTATAATGAAGAATATTCTGACCAAAAAGAGTTGTTCAGCAAGACCATATGCACTTGATTTTGTCTGTGGCTTGTTGTGCTGAATATCAAATTCATTCGCGTGCGCCCCTCAAATAAAGTGAATAAAACCGTGTTTTCTCTCTTTATTTTTTTTTAATTTAGTCATTAGTTAATTTATAGACAAGATGAGTGCTTCCGAACAATCCTCTTTCAACCTCCCCTCTGAATTCCAATCGCAGTTACATGTTGATCTTCTTGCTCAGGCAGGTGTTGGAGGAGGACCAGACAAAATAGCACTCCTGACACAAGCCTGGATCAATGAACGCAATGCACCAGACTTGCTGGAATATCGTCGATTCCTAGTTGAGCCGCTTATTGAGTCACTCGAAAATCAAGTAAGAAAAGGGCTCAAGTAAAAAAGAAAGAGAGGCTCATTTTAACCCATTTTATTTGTTCCAGTCAGAGCGTGTTGCCGAAGAGATGGAATCAGGCTCAGAAAATAAATTTCAGCTAATGATATATCAAACAGAAATGGAAAGAGTGAAATATCTAATTAGAAGCTATCTTCGCACCAGATTATATAAAGTGAATATTGTCTTAAGAAAAACAGGAAGAAGCAGAAAGACTAAAATGACATGAAATAGATTGAAAAATACACACTGTATTTACTACGTAGACATGACCTTAACTCACTTCTTTCACCGCAAGAGATTGTTTATGCACGCAGATACCAAGAATTAGTAGAAAGTCACAACTATGAATCATTTTTGCACCAATTGCCTCGATCACAGCATAAACAGGATGAAAAGCATAACGATGTTAATATGGTGGTCACTCCTAATATGGATGCTCCGGTTTTTTGTCAAGTCCTTGATAACATTGGTCACATTACAATGCAGTCAAGGTAAACAAGAAAAAAAATAACAATGAAAGTGAGTCTCATTCTAACAACTCGGTATTTTATAGAGAGAATGATGATAGCATTTTGTTTGAAAAGGACGATATTTATATACTTCGTTATCGTGATGTCGAGCAATATTTAGTTGAAGGCAGAGTTAAACTTATTTAGAAAAAGAGAAACATAACAATTGTTAGAATTTGCATAATTTTTTTTTATTTATAAAAAAAGCACTTTTTTTTTTCTTTTTTTTTCTCATCAAAAAACTCTTTTCTTTTCTTTTACAATTTCTCACACTAACCCACCCACCCACACACACACACACATTTTCTCCCTCTCACTCCGTGTATATAACACCTTTCAATATAATAAAGAATGTCTTATTACTATCAAGAATCATCAGAGAATGATACAAATGGTAAATATATATAACACAACAATGCAGCAAGAGTTAAAAAGTAATCATGAATAGAGTACTATCCCATTGGTCAAGATGCTTGGAACCGTAGCAAGGAGTCACGAGAGCATCCAGAGCTGCATTCTACTGGACATGGTACAATGAGCAGGGATTGGGATACTGATGTTATCATTGAGGGTCCACCTTCCTCCTCTTCCTCTAATAATAACAAGAGCAATGATCAAGCCAAGGATAAAGAGGATGCACGTCAAAGACAGGATAATAGCTTTAGCACTAGTTTTGGTCATACCACTCGACATGTCCATTTGCCTCGTAGTATAAAAAGAGATTTAAATAATATTTAATAAACAAACATATTTGTCTGTTATATTGAATGAAATATCCTTTATCAACTTCTTTTACTTGTTTAAGCTCATTTTCTTTCTCTACAATTTCTATTTTCTTTTCTTTGTTAACAACTTTAGGGCGATAGATTCAATTCACTTAACTTGAAAAAATCTTGTCCATAACATATGATTATGAGCTCCGTAGCTTCCAAGTGCTTTCTTTATTTTCATATCCAGTTACTCGTTAATAAATATCATAAGAAAGGGTGATGGGTATTTCCTTAATGCGAAATGAATATAAATAAAAACAAGTTTCAGCAAGCACGAAAAAAAAAACTTTATTCTTTTTTTTGCCATTTGACCGCCTTTCTCTATAGATACTTTGGAAAGATGTCTCAGATTCACCTTAATTCCCATTGCTGTGATCGCACAATTACTCTCAATTTTCCAGCGGGGTAAATTGCCAAAACATTCATAATTGGTAGCCATGATCCATTCTATCTATATTTAATTTTAAATTTACCTTAAATGATTATTATGGCATGAATCATTCGATGGCTTAGCTTGAGTTAGATGCTAATATACTTGACAGCAGCGTTATATTCAACGAAATATTTATAATATGTGATCGTACCATTCATAAAAGAAGAGTAAAATATGGGTACATATATATATTATATATATATTATATTTATTTGCATCGTCATCATCTCCACAGTTGTTACTAACGATCATCAGAGTTCTTTATATATACAGACACCCCAATGAATGGTGGTAAGTACTGTATTAATATTGGCTTTATCATATGCACAATTTTTCGATGCTACTCCATTCTCTTTCCTTTTCAATCAATTTGATGGTACAATAGACCCAAATTCAATCTATTCCCTCATTTAAATCAATTGCAAATGACCTGCACAATTGTTTTCTTTTTCGAGTATTTTTTTGAAGATCCTTGATCCAATGTCGTACATCTTCAAAAGAAGGATAACAGAATTTATTATTAATAAAGTGATCTATTCTATTTTCATTTTTTTTTTTGGAACTTACCATAAACAATCAAGGCTCCAACTTGCACCTCGGTAATAACTCAAAGTTAATAAAAACAATTATTCTCATTATATTGCGATTTTATCTTTTCCCATTTCATTTCTGCTGTTTTAATATTCAAGTAATGGTGTACCTTGACCTAATGTTCCTAAATCTGACCTGTATACCTTTGCTCCATAATTGAGTCTTCATCTTTTTTTGTTTTTTGTTTTTGATTGTGTATATGTAAAAAAGAAAAGGAGAGAGTAAATGGCCGATGTTGGCTATCAGATTCTAGATTTATTCATTTTTCTGCATAAAACAGACTAGCCAGCATATCCCTAGTATCTTCATTCCAAATTGTGCCTCAATGGTATTTCTTGCCTCAGGGATAAACTGAGTCAGTTCACTGATCGTTTTGGAGGTACGTGCGAGATATACTTCCAATATTAGAAAAGCTCGTGTCTGTCTTTTTATTTTTATTTTCTCTCTTGATTTAGTTACTGTGAACCGTGCCAATATGTTGGACTCCCCTGCCCCATTTGTACAATTTTAAACAGGTGTGTTGTTCATATTCTTCCTCTTGGTCGGTCGTTTGAAAAAAAACACAGAAAATGAAAGGAAAAAAACAATACTCAATAAATTGTGCATATATATATAAATAAAGAAGCATCTAAAACGACTATTTTTTTTTAATTCGTTCTTGAAGCAGAAAAATAAATAAATAAAAGAAAGCGATCGATTGTTGTCTTGGTAGCCATTTTTGTCAATTGTTGTTATAGTAATATCTTTAATTGTTCCTGACAACAGTTCCTCTTTGGATAAATGAGACAACAAGATCAGACTGATTAGACAACCTGGTGTAATCACACGTGTGTTGACTGCACACTGTGATCACCATTGTTTATTATCCCCATTGTCTTTTTCCCTTATTTTATCGGGTCAAAAAACGTGTATTCGCTACAAAAAACAATGTCAAAAAAGGGTCGCACACTGGCCACGTTTATTGTTATATTTTTTTATTAAACCACGTTTTAGTAATGAAATTGTGTAGTAAAAGGCAAAGAGTGTCTTATATAAACATAAACCACGTGTAGAGAAGATATTATTCTTTGTTGTTTTTCTTTTTATTAAAAAAAGAAGAAAACAGTAGATGGATATGGAATGAGGGCCCCATCAATAGGTATTTTTTTTTCATATAATCCTTTATCGTCATTACAATAAAGCGTCTTGATAAACATGCAAGCAAACAAACAAAAAAGAAAGTGCTGATCATGATTTGCACGATTTAATAATTGTAGAATTTTATCATTGGTGAATTGGATGGTTATAAAATATCAAAACAGGAAAAGAGCTAAAAAGTCCGTTCTGCAGCATGTGTTCTCCACAATATAAAATGGGGAGTGCTAAACCACCAAGTTTTTTTTTCTTTTTCTTCTTTTCTATTTCTCTCTTGTTTTATATACTTTTTCATTCTTTATTTATTTATTTTACAATAAAACAGTTGTTGCATGATCTACAACCTATAGAAAAAAGCTGATCATTTTAGAAATACAACTAATCATATACAAAGCATACAACAACAACAACCATAACATTTTCCTTTTCTCTCTTTCTCTATTCCCCTTTTCTTTATTTATATATATATAAACACACACAACCTTTCTTTTTTAAACTTTCGCTTTTTTTTTTCTTTTTTTTTCTAATATTTTCATAATAACAACCAACAGCACTTTTTTTCAACATAACAAAAACAATATCACCAGAAAAAAAACAAATAAAAAACCACATAACAACTGAAAAATGCTTCATTTATCAACCTCTACTAAGAATCAAAAAACTGGCCATTATAACGCCTTAACAGCCACTAACCTTGGACAACATGGAAAGCAAATCCTTGCTGCTGCCAAAGAAAGAGTAAAAGTAATAATAAAAATACATATCTATATATTTCTGTATACTCATTTTCTTTCTTTTTTATTTTATCTAGCGTTCTTCAGTCACCCCTCTTCGCAAATCAAGATCTTTAACTACAGAAAAGACCAACTTATTATCAGTCGATATCGCATTAAAGAGAAGATCAACAGGATGTCTTCGTAGAGCATCATTCTATTCAACAAAATCAACAGATACAAACAATCCTAATGGAAAGGTATAAATATAGTAACATAGTGTGTATAACGACGAATCTGTATGAACTAAAAAAAAAATTTTTTTTTTACTCTTTACTTTATATAGAGTATTTGGAGATCTCCTGGATTCTATGAAATCCCCAATATCTTGGGACAAGACTGTTACTTGAAACCTGAACCCTACCAAGGCAAGAAGAAGTACAGTCTTCGTGAATACCCCAAAAACCCTATTTCCGACAAGCCCTGGGTTCCTGCTGGACCTAGTACGGAGATCCCACAGTTGCCGCCATTAGTTCGATCGGAAAATGAATTCGAACGCAAGGTGCGAAAGGCTTTACCAAAGGTACAAGTCTCTACTCTTGATCCCCGTAACAAATATGCTGGCTTTAAAGAAGTCGGTACTGGGTAAGTTTTACTTGCAAAAAAATCATTTCATATCCTTTTTATTCATACTTTCATTTCATTCTTTTAATATAAACTTTTTTTAGTGTCAATGGTTCCGTAGTACGTGTCACGCACAAGTATAAAAAAAATCTTCATTTAGCGATCAAGAGATGTAGATTGGACCCCGACCGAGAGTATAAAGCAGCTATCGTTCGTGAACTCCGTATCATGGCCACAGGACACTCGAATTTGATTCGCTTGCGCGAAGTGACATTATGGCGTGAGGATGTCTGGATGGCCATGGACCTTCAGCGCTGCTCGGTGTTTGCTGTGCTCTGTCAACGCGGCATTCCTGAAGAATACACCGTTCATATTGCATGCGAGGCACTCAAGGCATTAAATTATCTTCATACTAAAGGTTTTATTCATCGCGATGTCAAGTGTGAAAACTTGTTGCTTGGATGGAATGGTGAAGTCAAACTTGGTAAGTTTTTATTATTTTTATTAAAAACAACATTCATACTTACTTGTCTTGTTATACAGCTGACTTTGGGTTAGCTACTCGTACCACCAAGCGTAATCGTGACCGTCTGGGTACAAGCAAATGGATGGCGCCTGAAGTCATTCGGGAACAATATTACAGCGAAAAGATTGACATGTGGTCACTTGGTATCACCGTAATCGAAATGATGGACCGTGTTCCTCCCCATTATCTCATCAAGGATGAAATTGAGTTGTTCACTACCATCATCAATGAACCTAGCCCTACCTTCACCTATAGCTACCCCAGCATGTACATGCGTGGTTTGGTTGCTTGGTTGTTGGATGAGCATCCTTCTACCCGTCCTTCCGCAAAGGATGTACTTTCTGTAAGTTTATTTAAAAATCGTATGTCATTTTTAAATATTTTTTTTCTCACGCATATACTATAGGAAATTGAGGCCCATGTTCAAAGTAGACTTTTGAAATGCTCAACCTCCACAGAACTTGCAAGATTTGTCAACCATGTTTTGCCACCAAACTAAAATTTTTTTTGTAAACAACAAAAATCGACCAACACAAAAAAAAATTACGCAAAAAAAAATATACACACACACCATTTTGATTTTCATTCAACTTTCTCTATAAACCTCTTTCTCTATTTCCAACATGTCATTTTATACCCCAACCAACCATATACGCCATTTTATAACCAACAATCTATATATACGCATTACACCAAAAGAAAACGGAAAGCTTTTCCCTTTCTCTCTACAACTACGTCATGTTTTGTCAAACCACAACCTCCCCTTGACAATCATAAACTGAAGATCAAAACCCTACAAAAACAAAAACAAAAAAAATGATAAAATACAACCCCCAGAAACTACACTTTTTCTTGTATTTCTTGCTTTTCCCCCTTATCTTTCCTCTTTCAATATTCCCCCTACAGATTTTTTTTTGTATATGATTTATACACACACACAAGAAAAAGTTTATCTATTTCTTTTACGTTTCTCTTTTTTTTATTTAAATATGTCTTTCTCTTTCAATCGTATATTTTCTGTTAAATAAATAAATAAAAAAACGATATAATTCTTTTAAATTTATTATTTCATTTTTCTTTCAATATTACATGTGTTTTTATAAAAATAAAGCCAGCAACTCCCTGTTTTTTCAAAAGAGTCTATATAAACAAAGTCTACGCAACATAATTGCCTATAATCACCCACAAAATTAGTATATTCCATATTTTTTTTTATCGATAAAAACCGTACCTGGGAAGACACCTGTGACACCGTTCAATCTACCAGTCCACCAATCATTTTCATCAGCTGTCCTTTCAATCAACTCAATTCTATCATCCCTCTTAAACGTAAGATCTCCCTCTGCTTGTGCAGTGTAATCATAGAGCGCAGTAACAAATGTTGTTGCCTTGTTGGCGATGCTACGAGGTGCCGGCGCGGCTACCGGAATACTCTCTTGTTGCACCTTTTCGTAGGGCTGCATCGGTGTTGCTGCCATGGCCAAACCTCCTGCTGTGCTTCCATAAGCAGGCGGTGAATTAGTGTTGTTGTAAAATGGATTCGTGTTTGTGTTATATGTGGGTTGTGCGGGAGGTGATGTATATGCTTGTCCTTGCGCTTCTGCTTGACGTATAGCTGCTCGTTCCTGAAGTGATAGTTTTGAGTTGTTTGCACCACCAGAGGCTATTAATGAGGGGGTTTAGATGTTTTGTTATATACGTCTTTCTTTTTCTATTTTTTTTTTACCTGCTAACCATGCTTTTCCACCAGCCTTTAACAAATCCGTATTTTCAAGTTCAGCCCTTGCATCTCTCTGCGCCTTTCTCCAATTATAACCTTCCTCGATTCCCATTGTATTTGATATAAACGCATTCATGTTCTGGTTCAACAACTCATAGCATCTGGCATAGATCATACCATAAATACGACATTGCATATTGTAAAGACTTTCAAAGATGGGTGCGATGAAGGTGCTTTTAAGTTGAAAAAATTGTGGAAGCTCGGCTTTCAACATGTTGTTGAGATATTCATAATCTTGTGTAGCTGTCTCAAGTTGTGATTGAATCTGTATGTTTTTTTTAAGTACAACACTTTAACAAAAACTTTTATTTCCTTCTTTTTACCTTGAATATTTGTTTTTCTTCACTAAAGTTTCTCTCCGCCTTTGTATTCAATTTATTCAAAGCCAATCGATGACGGTCATAGTCGATTAATTTATGGTTTCTTTTGACCATTGTCTTTTGTATGACTTTCATAATTTCGGTCAGATCCAATAATGGTCGTACAATATCACGGTCGATGATGTCCTATCGACACTTTTAGCAAAAATATATTACGCACCCATTTTCTTTTCTTCTTTACCAACTCAGGTAACACTTCATCACGACAATAAGCCATAGCGGCTTCTGCATCATTGACTGCCTGTAGGGCAGTAGCGGGTGTTTGCTGAACTCGCTTTTGCACCATTCCTTCAGGTACTTGTGTGCCTAATGCCGAGTCATAAATGATACCGAGGTACTGAGCCATAGCAGCTTGGTTTGACAAAAGACCTTTTTAAAAAAAGTATTATGAGCTAAGCAATTTTTCTTTCATTCATCATCTTTCGTTTTACCTGCAATACTATCTCGAAAGATTCTTGCATCCTTTGTTAATACTTCAATTTGTTTAAGTGATTCATTAAACACTTTTTCGTGCTGCATGTACTCCCCATCCTTTGTTGCTAAAAGAACTGTTAATATATTTTAAAAAATAGCATATGCATCTTTTTACCTTCACTTTTTTTTGATAGAATCTGATGTGGCAGGCGATTCATCGCCTTTTGGAAACCCTATTTAAATGATTTTCATCATGATAAGCATATAGTTTCTACCAAAAAAAAGGAATTCTATTCATTTACCTTCCAACTCATTGCTATTTAAAAAAATGTTTACTTTACAGAAAAAAGAATGATTAAAAAAGCAATTGTACTTTTTTAATTTTTAATAGCGGAATTTATTTTCGGCTACAAACGGAGAAAGTATCTAACCGAAAACAAGGTTTCTTTTTCATCTTATTTGTTCTTTATTCTCTTGGTGTCATTTGTATTATAAAGCTGGATAGTGACAACGATCGATTTTATACATCTTTCAACATTTTATATAGGAGAAGGAAATAGAGTTAAAATGTCTCATGTTCCTGTTTTTTTAAATAAAAGAAACAGGGAATTTGGAGGCGGAGTTCATGCTTTATTTTGTAAAAGTAAAAAACAAACAAGATGATGTGGCGATGGCTATAAAAATCACCTGAAACTCTCTCTAATTTGTGCATTGATCTTTATCTACAACTCTCAAAAAAGAAACTTCTTTCCCTATAAATATATTATGTTTTATCTGCATTGCTGGATTATACACCACACATTAGGCCATTCACTTATTTCTTTTTCTTTTACCGCCCACTCTCTTCCTTTGCTCTTCTCCCCTCTTTCATATATGAAGAGGATACAGGTGAAAGTAAATGTCAGACAATTGAAACGAAGAAAAAGTATGAGGGTATTTCAATCATGTGGATACGGTCAACTTTGCTACACGTGATAGCTGAGGATCACGTGTAACTCATCGCCTCTTACATCAAAAGAATATGATACTTCTTGAGTAGTGGATATACTGATATTCTTAAGTTTGTGTCTTGGCGCAGGAACCCTCTCTTATTAAAACAATATTCAATAATAATAACAAAATAATACCATGGAATGATATAAAACAGATTTTCGTGATACAACTTCAACCAGATGAAATATATTCTGACAGCATGATGAAATAGTACTTTTAATCAATAATTATGATGCCCTTCTTCATAGGCGGCTTCTCGTAGCGATCACATGTGATAACATTAGTCAGGGTATGAATGTTGGAATGTTTATTAAATGTAATCTAGTAAAGAGTATCTTAATTACTCATAGTGATTCAATAGAACATGGACATATGAGACCTAATATAGTCAATGTATTACACCATAAGCTGCCGAGTATTAACAGTAGACAACTTGCATAATTGATCGATATAGAATAATTCAAACAACATATTTCATGTAGTTTTATGAATAAATGCTCTTTATTTTCATCATCTCGAATGGATATTAATGCAAACATGGATTATGAATCACCATGGCAACTCAGTTCTCTCTTTTACCTTGTTTCTTTATTCTTTTTACATAAATAAAAAAAAATGACATTTCCATTTTATTTTAATATTTTAATAATAATAATCTATCATTGATCAAAAACAACAATCCATTGAAGGTTTTCTTTAAGCTGTATATTCGTTTTTTTGTTTGTTGTGTAAATATAGCGTGTTTGCGTGTATAATAATAAAAAGAGTTTATTTATGCAGTCTTGGTGTATTCGAGGTTGACACCCTTTTCCTTCAAAGACTTTTCAGCTTCCTTTCTAGCCCATGAAACAACACTATATCATCCGTCAATTTCTGTTAGACAGCTGAATTGTTCAAATGGATCGCTTTGTTATTCCTTACCTGGTATCAGGCTTATAGTACAAGGCAACAGCCATGGCGAAGAATCCACCACCCATACCGAGGTAATAGATGTTTTCCCAATCTTCCTTTACGCGAACCTATTTTGAAACCCGGATTAGTTATCATTCTGTCATTTGTGAGGGAAATGTCTCAATGTTCGATCAACAGCAAATAACAATAATAGTAAATAATCGATTGCCAATTATATCCGTAAATATTGTATTGTCGTTTCTCCATTGATCGAAAAAAAGTTGAATCAAGACAAGTCCCGCCTCATTGTGGCGAAATTGTACCTTTTCGTTAAAGAGATATCCTCCAGGTTCGTTATAAGAAGGAGTACCGTGACCACCACGACGAAGGAAAGTGGTGGGGCGAGCAAGTCTGGTAGAGCGAGCAATGACGCTGGAGAACATAATGTAATTATTAGCTGATTGAAAAAAAAATATGGGGTTCGCTTTTTCTTTATTATTTTTCTTACAAGGCCAGTTTGGACTCAATACATTGGCTGATGATGTCATCAGTGAGCTAGCTTGGTAAATACTAAAGTGTGATTGGTCTAAATTTTAAACCATCACCAAGCAAACATAGTAACTGATTCACAGTTACAACAAAACCATTAAGTATTGACACACTTCGGCCATAGCTAACTTAAAATATACCAATTTTATTTTGAGAAGAAGGTTTTACATTTTAATTGAGCATTGCATGGTTTTATTTTTATTGCAAGTATCACTAACTTGGTTCAATTATCACAATGAAATATTAGTTCTTAGAGGGAATATTACAATATATGTTTACATTAAAATCACCCAGTGCTATCGCACTCAATGCATATTTAGACAAAACTAAGCATTAAAATCTTACCATGGACATGATTCTTGTTTCTATTGTGAAAATCAAGTGATTCTTATGGAGATCCGTCGGGGTACATCGTTTCACAGTTCTTTGTTGTAAAAAACCATTTCCATGTTTTGAACTCCTCCATTTAGAAAGGTCCAGTATAATAGAAATAGATTATGCATTATTTTGTTTATAAAAGATTTGCGCAGCTATGTAAAAATTAAAACAAAAATATGCATAACTTTAGTCGAAAAATTCAGCATAGATCTGTTTTAAGCATGACGATAGAAAGCTAAACCCGAACTTCTTAACTGTGTTACTTTTTATATGCTTCTCTTTTATAACTTAATTTGGCTTGGTTATGAAAACCAGATAAGAATGCCCTCTGTAGTTTATTCTTACATGAATTAGAGTCTTTTTCTTTTTGGTTTTCTGAAATATTTATATATTCAACATTGACATACGCACAAAACTAAGAAGACTAAAAGTAAATATAAGGATAAACAAGAATAGAATCAAAAAATGTGTTGTTATTAATAGATCAATTATGTACAGTATTTTTATGGCACCGCTGCTCGATTTCTATCAAATAGTTTATCCCAATAGAAGTATGTATTAATTGGCTGAGAAGCTGTCTTTATAACTTATAGATTTAGATGTGTTGGCGAGAATGAATCGCGCCATAAAGCCTGATCATTTTCCTGTTGCTCAACCATACATTCTATCTAATAAAGGCATATAAGAAAAACATTTGGTAGAAATATTTAGTTTATATAGCTTATACTTGGATTGAACTTGACAAATAGATTCATTACAAAAAAAGTTAGAATCATCTCGTTATTTAAGAGCAACATCTGCTTTGAGGAAGCTATCTTTCCATAAATATTCTATTAGTCGGTGGAATAGAATGTCGAAGACAATAAAAAATTAAAATACCTGTACATTTCGTGTTATCCGAATCGGCGGACATAATCGATTTTCCTGGTTACTAAATTTTAAGAGATTCAAGTAGGTTTGGAAAACATCACTGTTTAATAATAGAACTAATTGTAACATCATGCCTTGTCACGATAACCAAGATTGATGTCATAAAACTTGCAAGATGTGATGGTGTTTTTTTTTAAAAAAAAAAGACAATTAGCTTAGCCATCCCACAGTGTGCCTTTTTACAACGATATAATTGTTTCACATAAAGATTTGTAATCCATAAAGGCTTTTATATAGAAAAAAACTTATTCTTATCTAGTTATCTAACTTCAAAAATGCTCACTAGTTTTCCATATCACAGATTATATATTCCAAGTGATTAATCACCCCACACAAATAACCCATATTAACATAACATCATCGACACATATCTGTATACTTGATGGCATCTTTTCTCAACTTGAGTGCGGTTTTAATATAAATTGTTACACTTGTTTTCTTTATCCCAATTGGTGGATTTCTTAAAACTTTCGAGAATGATTTATATTCTGGAGTACTAAGCACTTTTCAAAAATTTCTAATTCTAGATTCAGATTCATGAAGTGATTTGAGTTTCATCGAATGATGGTGCATATATATTTGTTTATCAAAAGTTGATAATCCCTTCAAAAGTCATTTGAAGATCACAGAAAGGTTTGTTTTTGTAACAATTTGGCAAAAAGGAATAGGCTTATGCCTTGCATGAAATAAACAACTTTTTGTTTTGTCTATTCAACGAGTAATGCCGTTTTTAAAAGTAAAAAGGAAATTTTAATAAACAAAAAAAATCAGGAAATTAAACCATTCAGCCACCAATCTAATATCAGCATTATCCATCGTATATAACATTTAAAGCTAAAAAAAGGCAAATATAAAAACAGCAAAAGGCAATTAAAGCATTTATTAAGGAAAAAGAAAGATTATCATCAAGAAAGTTATTTTAAGGAATCTTACGTGTAATGATATATGGTTCAAAGATCCGATCTTTTCTTTGTGTTTTTCTAAAAACATAAAATAATAATAATAATAAGCTCTAACAAATGACCAAGGTCAATCATGAAATAGCTTAATCTAAACAAAAACTATAAGCCGCAGAGACAAAGTCAATTTTATTAATTGCGCCACCTGATTCCAATATGTAAAAAAGATGGGCTCTTTGTGTGGGGCAAGCTTAAATAATGACACAAAGAAAAAAAGAAAAAATATCCCCCCAGATGACAGGATACAAAAAAAGTAAAAAGTCAAAAAGCAAGGTCCAACCTGAAAGAGAGCAGAAAAGAGTATTTCAGAACGCGAAAACAATCGGTAGGCTTAAAAAGGTAATTTTCATTCTTGAAAAGTGGTACTACATGTTACCTTATCAGACAAACGAAAAAGAAAAAAATAATAATCAGACCAATCACTAATGTGCTTCACACAAAAACCCAAGGTCTTGGTAGGACCATGTCATTTGATACAAAAAAGGAACATTAGAGCTGTGATCTATTGGTTCCCAAATTCGGTGTCTACTCTCTTGTAAACAATGCACGTGGAATAACAAGAAAGTACCTTCACCTCCTCTTCCTCCTTCTTGTAGAGAAATACATAAAGGTTGTAATGGCGTTTGCATTGCCAAGAGAAAGGCACCAATGGGCTTCAAGAGCAAATAAGGCAAATAGAAATGCCTCTGTGGCTGGCAAAAAAAGAAAAAAAAGTTAATATATCTTGAGTGTGCTATTTTTTTAAAGATATTTCAAATCGAGATCGGTAACACCCATTTTTGGTGCTAGGATTAAAAAAAAAGCTTATAATCATAGTCGTTTTTTTTTAATGCAAAATACGTATATATTAAATTCACAAATATATACAAATCAAAAAAATATGTTTAAAAAAATGCAATATCAATTAACCTTTTCTTCACCTATATTAATTGTAAAGCGTCTCTATCATACCATCTCTGGCTTTTTACGTGGTATTTAACCCAAAAATAACTCTCCCTAGCTGGTATTACCTTGCTATCAAATCACCCAGTTTAATTATCCGCTCACCCGCCTTGATGTCTTTGCTGCTTTGTTTTATTTTTGTTGGTGGGAAATAGCAGAGGCGCCACACAAATACAGAATAACATTACACACGGGCGGTAGTTCCGTATTGTCTAAAATGGGAAACAAAAAGAGAAACATTGAGGGGGGTACAAAGTAGAATGACTTGATGTTCTTTTTAAAAAATATGTGAACGTTAAAAAAAAAGCTAACAATAAAGAAGGAGGGAAGAGTGACATTAAAGTAAATGAACTACCTAGAAATAGAAAAGAGGGGGTTATCTCGATAAAGCATCTCGTAAAAAAAAAATTGCGGCTCTTTAATGTAATTTGTCCAGGCTAGTCTATTGTCAACGTGGTAGGGCGCACAGGACGATCAAGATACTATAAAACCAAAAGATTTTTGCGTTTTTTTTTTTTTTTTTTAAAAAG
>VCJJ01001213.1:54882-65443 GCA_024139415.1 Backusella tarrabulga
TATGAATATAATTATTTTATTTCTTATTCTTTTATTTGGTATTATATATAAAACCTGGTTATGGAAACAATACTAACCAAGAATTACATATTATAGTATCGATTATTCATGCTAATGATTGTGAGGACAACTTTTCTCGTCTCTTTGAAAAGCAAGATGATATGCATCGATTTTTGAAGACTTACAAAGTCGATGTAAGAAATATATCTGCTTGTATTAACAAAATAAATACATAAACTAACACTTGTAGAATAGGCTTACGTTGATGGACATGATAGTAGAGTATTTAATGAGACTGCTATTGATACATACCAATCTATTTCGAAGCTTATAACGTCTATGAATACGGATTGTCATAAAGACTTGGCTCAAGTGTTCACCCCTGATTTGAAGAACAAGCTGCAAAATCGAATTCAAAGAGATTATCAGAATTATCAAAAGGAATACGAACAAGCAAAAAAAAGGGTACCTCTTATAAAATCTTTAAAATGGATCGATCCTCTTGTAACTAGTTTGATTAATGCGACAAGAGTACTTTTGGAGACTTTTAACAAGAATTCGTAATTCTTCGTTGTCCTAATAACAAAAAGAGGAGAGTTATTTTTTCTGTATTCTTTCATTGTTTTCAATCTCACTATTATACAATAAATTTACATGCATTTAACAATCACTGATATAACATTCTCCATTTGTTTCATCGACATAAAATTTTGAATTAACTATTACATGAGTTATATAAAGTACCTGCATATTATAGCGGTTGTGCAGAGAAAATATTAATTGTGAAATATCATATTTAATAGCTCTCTCTTACAGTCGATATATGAGCATAAAAGCTATGCAAAACTATTTTGTTATGACAAGCTACAAACCATGCAATATATGAATTGAGGATGAAGAGAAAATGAACACTTTAAAACATATAAAACAATCCATTCACTTTCATTCTCATATATCAACACTCTAAAAACAATGCATTTGTATAATAAATCCATTATCACTAATGATTGTATAACTTTATTTAATAAAAGGAAGATGATAATAAAATAAAGGTACTAGTTCCCTAGTCCACACAATCAATCGAAATTAATCATGCTTAACAAGAACCGCCAACGAGAAGGCGCACTAGTTGTACTCAATCCTCGTATTTATAATATAAAACAATATAAAACAATATAAAAGAGCAAGTACTGGTCCTCAAAAATAATGGAACGTGCGAATCATCTTAACCTTCAAAGCAAATCTCAAGGTATAAACTCTTTCATTCTCGCAATGATGAAGTGGTAGGAGAACAAGAGCGTCTTCTCTACATTCGGCTGTGGCGTTCCCAGTGGGCATTAGAACAACCCTGCGGGGCTTTCATGCTCGCTAATTACAATCCAGTTGGGTACTATAGCCCGGGCATTTATTAAGAACCCAATTCGCCTTGAATACCGGCGTGATTCCATCCTCAACCAATTAAGGTTTAACTGAACAAGGTTTATTTGCATTGGGCAGAAGGTACGAGGTAGACAGCCAGAATCAGAGAGAGAGAGAGAGAGAGAGAGAGAGAGTCAGAGTCAGAAAGAGACCTAGATTACCACTTCACTCTGGAAGCTATTAAAGAAATTGGTATTTTTTTCAATAGTCGGAAACAATCCCATCCTAGAACAAGATCGACTCACAGCCCAGAGTGCACCCCCCCAGCCTAACTACCTAGGTAACTCGAGCTGCATGGCATATTCAGAGAGAATTACCCATCATTCCCCAAGAACCTCAGTCCAGCCGCAGTTCTACCTTTCTAATCTGCGAAAAGAAGATGGAGTTAAAGACATACTTACACAGTTTGCTCCTTGACTTGGTGAGACATAATTTTTCACCTTGCTAACAAATTAGCAGTTTCTTTTTTTTTCTAGCGCCTATCCAAAAAGAACAAGGCACAATCAAGCGTTTTGCATAATCGAGCTTCAATATTAAATGGCTCAGGTTGTATGATGTTATAACCAAACACTTGTGTTTATTTTATTATTCAATATCAAGTTATGTGTTCGTATGTACTTGCGCCCTTATGCGGCTCAACCATAAACACCTTTTTGATTGACAGCTGGCTTTATATGTTTAAGAAAAGACACTTTCACAGCTCTTTTTAGGGCACCTTTCGACACCTGAATTGACTTATGATGATGGTTATTCCAGAAAATTATCCACTCAAACACTTAGTGATTACTATGAAGATAAGTAAGTAAAATATCAAAACTGTCAATTAACTGTCAAAATAACTAACTTTACTTTGTTTAGCGTGTTGTTTGGATTTTAGTGCCCTCGGTCTGGTGAGACGGTGGGACAAAAAATAAAATAAATATAAAAAACCCACTATATATACGTATATACCCTTTTTTCATTCATTTATTTCTTTTAAAACAAAGAGCTTTATGTAAAAAGAGATTTATGAAGGAATCTCTGAAAAAATGCATTGCGTGTACTTGTCCTAGTACCTGAGAGCCACCAGCAGCTTGAAAAGAGTGTACAAGTAAGAAACCAAGGAGAAGCTCCTCCATGAAGCAGATAATCCAACAGCAAACCGGATGAAAAACCAAGCACAAATGAAGCAGCTTCTCACTCCTTCCGTTCTATGTGTCTAGATTCATTTACTTGTAGACAATTGATAAATGTTCATCAAAAAGTCAGGCAAGAAATTAGGACATAAACTTTACAGAATCAGCAATTGAAGTATGTATTTGGTGATAAAGTTGATGCCTTGGTGGAATTACAACGTTCTTATCGAAGATATCAGGCTATATTACACTCTTCAGCGGTAAGAAAGCGTCGACTATTCTTACTTGAATGAAAATGACAGATCAAACAAATCGAATACAAATTTAGATACATCTCTAAAGTACACTGCAAAGCAATTACGGAATATTATATCCAATGGTTCCGATGCTACTGATCTAATAAATTATTATAGATAAATTGAGTATCTTTGGAAAACGCTGTCCAAGAAAAACACAAAGGATTAGATTGCTATTATACTCGCTCCCTCAAGAGGGAAATGATCAACTGAATACGTAAAAATATCAATTTGAGATGTTGGTAATGAGACATTATAAAACATGTACCAATGTTCCTACGTACATGGCGACTTAGAGATTGATTCCAAATAGTGGAATGATTTAATTCAACACAGGACAGATTTGGCTTAGTTTTAACAACACACAAGATACGATCAATGAAAGGGGTATCAAAAGAAAGTAAGGGATAAATCAGCATAGTATCAAATATAATAAGCACGATTCGAACTCTGATATGAGATATTGAAAAGCACACGCAAATCATCAAGTGTAGTCACGGACAATATAATCATCACAAGCCGAATTGACATTAAAGGTTGGTGAAGCCAATGTTCCTGAAGAGGCGATCGAAAAGCATTTTGAATATGCTGTCAATAAATAAGAAAGTCGCCAATGAAAAGAAAAGAAAAATTCTCAAGAAAAAAGCAATTGAGAAAATTGGACACCTTTAACCTCGAAAAACTTGGGCCATGAGAAGCTAAGCCGATTTACTTTGGCATATTTTTAGATCCGATTAAATGGCGGTGTTTCAACAAGCACAACCGGACTTTTCATTTTGGGGAAAAAACATATTTAATTCCCTCTCAAACCAACTTTTTCTTTTTTCTTTTTTCTTTTTTCTTTTTCCTTTCTCTCTTCCTATCCTTTTCACTCTCTTATAACCATGTCTTATATCTCACAGCTCAATTTATTAAACGACGATTCACCCATTCCTATTTCTGAAGAATCATTAACAGAAGAACTCTCACTTTGGGCGAATGCTCAATTCACCTTTGATACAAAACCTGGAAGTGCTCTTCCTGATGATTCTCTTAAACCATCTGCTGAACCACAAGGCTTATTTCTTTCCGATTTCTCCAGTCTTGGTAAGTAAGCATGTTATTCATATAATCATATTTGAAAATGCTAATTACAATTAACAGGTCAAACAAACACAACTTTCGATGCCATCATGCCTTACATGATTCCTACTAGTCACTCGTCGTATTTGTTGCCAACAAATATTGTACATTCACCTTCACCTCAAACAAAACAGCCTTCCATATATTCTACAGCAACATTTCCTCGTATCGCACCCGCACCACTACCTAAATCAGAAGCAGTCTTACAAGAGAAACTAGTTGTACTTCAAAAGCCCACTGCACCTAAAAAACGAAAGCAATCTGATTCTGCAGAAACATTAGATGTAGCAGAAGAAGACAAAAGACGACGAAATACAGCAGCATCCGCACGTTTCCGTATGAAAAAGAAGCTGAGAGAACAAGTCTTGGAAAAAACTGCAAAAGAAATGACAACCAAGGCCGAAACACTGGAAATGCGAGTGAAAGAACTCGAAATGGAGGTGAAATGGCTACGTGCCCTTGTTGTCGAAAAAGATTCTTCACTGTTAACTCAGACTCTATCTTAAACAGACAAAGCAATTTTTATAATAAAGCAGCGTTGATAACTGCTATTCCATGGTGGTTTCAAAAAAAATAATCTCTCCTGCAATCCCGAAATGTGTAACTGTTGATAAGATTATTTTATATATATTTATCTGTAATAAATTTAAATCCATATATGTAAATATATGTTTATATGCAAACCAAAGACAATAAAATATGAATTAGATATGCTGGTATTCCATGTCTTTTAATCAATCATTGTATTGAGATTTTAGTTTCAAAGATCTTGCGTGATTTTAATCTCTATAAGAAATGATTGGCTTTTTGGGTTGCTGATTGAATCACTATTGGTTAAATGACTCCATTACTTTACTTTTTTTTTATATAGGTCCAGGTTAGAAGATCAAATGTAATGCACATCTATAGTACTACCATAAGTCGAAAATAGTGAATATAAATATTTATAAAAGAAATAGAGTTTGTAATATAAAAAAAATTATGAATTGCAAATCCAGGGATTAGAATTGCATCATTTTCAGTAAGTTTATAGCAAAACAGCAAAACGTGATAGGTATGTGTGTGCGTAAGTGCATTCTTGTGCACCCTTTTTTTCAATTATATATTTTACTTTATAAATACATAGACACAGTCATGATTATATATATATATTTATAATACTATCTTATAATGTCATTTTTGTCATTTCATAAATACATGGCCCCGTGCATCGCAAATACATAAATTAAACTTCTATGGATTACCGTGTTTGGATCATCCTCGTATCACATTTGTTTGTAACAATGCATTAAATCATTGAATGATATACACATTTTATTATTATTATTGTCATTTAAGCATTTTAAAAACAAACCGAAGCGGTAACAAGGAAATAGAATATTGGGAAACAAGAGCTTTCTAGAGATGCAATGATGATCTGGACTTAATTGGAACTCAAACAGTTTTAAAAATCAACGCAAGCCAATGTTTGTATTACCATAAGCAAAGTCATTTTTATAAATGCATCTTTGGTACCATTTCGATGTTAACATAATTAAGAGTAAGGATATTTTTGCTATAAGATACAATAAAATTTTAGAAGGCGAGGTCTAGACTGTTTAAGTCACAGTCTTCCGTTTCTATGAATTGTTTGATCTAATAAATGAAAAAAAGAAAACTGTACTTTTTGATTTGTATTGCATCATCCTGGTGATACCCACAAAATATCAGAGTAGGAAAAAAAAGGATCTTTATTAGCTTCGTGAAAAAACGGAACGTATTTTATTATTTTAGAACGTTTTGCATTCTGTGAATAATGAACATGGTAAAAATATTCTGATCCAAGAAAACACTTAATGATATATTAAAAAAAGTCCAGAGTATTATGAAATTTATTTGGATATGTTAATGGAATGAAAAACACTATACAACTACAACATTTGAGATACAAGGTTTGTAAGACCACTTAATTTAGAAGAATGTCCCTGCTGCTGTTGTTGAGGCTGTTGTTGGTATTGCTGGTATTGCTGTGTTTGCTGGTTATTATTGTTTTGCTGTTGATTATTGCTGTTATTGCCGCTCATAGCAGAGCTGAAAAGACCACCGACCATGGAAGCAACTTCACCCATACCACTTGATTGATGCTGTTGCTGCTGCTGCTGCTGTTGTTGTTGTTGTTGTTGTTGTTGTTGTTGTTGTTGAGGCTGTTGTTGGTATTGCTGTGTTTGTTGGCTATTATTATTTTGCTGTTGATTATTGTTGTTATTGCCACTCATAGCAGAGCTGAAAAGACCACCGACCATAGAAGCAACTTCACTCATACCACTTGATTGATGCTGTTGCTGTTGCTGTTGTTGCTGTTGCTGTTGGTTATTATTATTTGAATTAGAGCCAAGCAAAATCTTGGTGATCAAACTACTAACACCACTTGACTGATACTGAGACTGGCCATTACTTCCTGATTGTTTAGCCATATATAATTTTAATGCCATCATAGCTGCTTGTTGGACAGCATTTTCACTAGATCTACCGCCACTACCACCATTGTTATTGTTACTTCCGGAAAATTTTGAAGCTATAGACATGGCTGTACCGATAAGAGAGCTCAAACCACCACCGGATGATTCGTTTCTTTTTAGTGCTTCTACAGCGGCAGCATTACCAATCTGTTCAGAGGTAGCGGCTTCACTTCCATTGTTCATCACATGTTGATGTGCTTCTTGGGCAGCTTGGACGTCCTGATGACTAGCAACGGGTTGACCAGTAACATTTCTCATGATTTTAGAGATTGCAGACTCGAAAACATCACGGCTCTCGCCAGAAGAATTGGCTGCAATGTGGGCTGCAGATTGAAGTTCTTGCTGTGCACCTAATTATATAATCGGTTTTAGCCATTCTATTTTATGGCATCCTTATTTTAATCTCTTTCTCAGAACCCTTACCTTGCTCAAAACTACCTGTGGCATAGCTGTTTGCTTCCCCTTGTTGGTTCATGGTGTACTTGTTATAAATATAAATAATTAATGTCTGAAAAAGAAGAAAAGATCAACATGATTATGTTTTGTTGTATTTTTATATATCGCGAATAGCATTTTCTCATGGAGCTAAAAAAAAACAAACTGCGCAAGACATCCAGAAAAGCCAAGATTTGGGGGATTCCAAGCAGTGTCAAATCTGGATCCAGATTAAACCCAAATATAGAATCAATTGCAGGATTGAAATAAAATGAATATAATAACTCTGAACAGAAATGTATACCTTTTTTGCATCGATGTTAATATATTTATACTTACCCTGCGACAATATTTTTTATGAAAAAATGCAATTCACCATGTAAATTTTGAAATATCTTAGGAGATACTTTTGGCAATAGCTGTCAATTATTTTGGCTAAAGTCTAATGGTCATATCATATACTAGACTTTCAAAGTGATACTGTGTCCAGTACTCAAAGTTTCTTTTTTGACTCGTAATAATAACAATGACAATAGCAAGTGCATATGTGATTATGTTTCTTGTTAACGCACAAAATCTCGATTGTCTTATTATCCATTAGATATCGAACTAAAACTTCTTAAATCAACTAGTCCACGAAAGAAAAGCTAAAACGTGTCTCTCTTCTGCCCAAAGAAAAAGTGCTCTCTGTCCTATCTATTTCTTCAGATTGAATATGTAACTTTATTTTCGGACATTGTTACACCCTTAAAAGCTTATTATAATGAAGTGGCGTTTCTAATGAGCACCAGCCCATGTGCTCAAATAAAACAATAAAGTAACAGTCATTTTAACATTACAGTGTGCAGTTTACTAAATAAGAGTGCTTTTTCTATCCCACATGAAGATACCCTTAGGATGATCGAAGACAGCCTCGTATTATTATTGCTTTGACCGAAGATTTGAGTATCTTATATAATGTCATTTTTTGATATGATGAAAAATGATCCATGTATTCGAGACCCAAGGTATCTGCTTTCAATAATACAGTAACACGAAGGTGATATTAACTGCTTATGAAATGACTCTATTTACCTATTTTTTTTTCGGTAAGAGGCAAATGCAGTTAAGACCTAATTAACCCTAATTAATATCCCCTCCAAAAAAAATGAATAGATATTGATCGTTTTAAATAGTATTAAATTGATAGACTTTAAAGTTCCCGTCATAATGTACGTGATTTTTATGTTACCAAATAATATCTATTTCATTTTTAGCCATTTTGATGTCATTTGTCCCTAATAGCAATAGTGTTACCAGGTAATTTGTCTTATTTAAATGAAGATCCTAGCGCGTGTGAATTGTGTAATTAAAACAAAATTATGACATTTAAAATTTTATTTTTATTTTATTAGGTTTTAAGTCTTTCTTTCCTAAAAATATATCTAGAACATATATTTGGTTTTCACAAATTTTGATAATCACTCCAAGAAGCCTTGCATAATAAAAGAAATCTATTAATAAACTGCGAGACTCCATCCGAAATAAAGCATTCGTATCTTTTAAAAGCCAGTTCTTATTTTGGATCATCAGTGTGGCAAAAATAGTGGCGGAGATTACGGTGGAAGAGGCAATTTGATGGCTGGAATACTCCCAAGTAATGATTATGAAACGGGTTATGCCTATGATGGTATGATATATCTCATACAGATATAAACCAAAACCAAGAAATAAAAATACATACATAAAATAACAACTCTATCTTTTTACCATCTTACTTGGTAACTCAAGTTAATAAATAGGCCATTTAGAAACGAAACTATGTCATACTTCAAAAGAGGCATTTGAATGCAGTAAACAACTCTTGGCATTGAGAAAGAAGAATGGGAGTACAACAGGAAGCTTCTTTCTTTTCCCGCTCTGGTGATAATCATCCAGTTAAAACAGATTAATTGCTCAGCCAATTTAATCGTTTTTTTTTCATATAAAAATAGCAATACATTAAATTCGTGTTCATCTTTTACTCTCTCCTCTTTCACTTTTAACCTGTTTTATAATGGCTGTTGGAAAATTAAACGTTTCTCCTGGTAATGAAATATTAAATATATGATAAAGAAGGATAAGGGTGACTCTAATAGAGAACATCTATCTTGTTAAACAGTTACCTTACGTGGCATCCGCTCTGGTTTTGTTGGTAATTAGAAGAAAACTCCACCTTCTTTTTTCTTATCTCACTGACCCAACATGAATAGATGCCAGATTTTTTATTGGGTGCTTTGTTCAACCTGGAGAGAAGCACAGAACTCACGCCTTGGAAGGCCCAGAGCCTCGCTGGACTAACCAGTTGACTTGGTAAATGTCAAAGAGTAGCATCAAAAAGAGAGGGTAGATAAAAAGAAAAAAGTATTAAATATATAAATGTAAAAACAGCAATGTTTTGGAAGGCGATCAATTTTTAAATCTTGAACTTGTAAATGAAAACCCCAATAACGGTGGTATCGTCGCCTTTGGAAAGGTTGCTTTGAAGAACGTTTTCAATGATGGCAGTGAAACAAAATGGACTCCTTTACAAACAGCCTCCGGTGAACCTTTTGGTGAGCTACAATTAAAGCTTTCTTTCGATGTAAGTTGTTTGTTTGTTGTTGTTTTAAGTTTCTGTATTAATGTTTATATCATCACAAGGGTTCCAACACCGTCAGCTCTGTTACCTCCTCTTTTGGTGATATGAATGTATCTGGCCAGAATATTTCATATGCATCTACTACTACACAATCTTATACCACATCTCATGGTCACTCTGATAGTCGCCAAAGCTCTTTCTCTTCCTTAGGACCTGCAAACCCCATTCCTCAGAACTACGGAGCTGGCAGTCCTCCTCCCTTCACTCCCCCAGCTGGCGGTGCTGCTGCTGTTAGTTATTCAGCAGGCAATAACACCATGCCTGGCTCTAATATTAAAGTCGAATCTCAAACTATCTCTACTGAAAATATGACCAAGGAAGAATTCGAAGAACAAAAAGCCAGAGGTAACATTCCATCTTGGGTTGTAAGTATTTTACCACTTTAATGATAGTGATCATCGTTTTATTAAACTCTGGTGTAACATTTTCTATTTTTAGAAATATGGTGGCGGTGCTTTAGGAGCTGCTGCTGCTGTTGGACTTGCTGCCTGGGGAGCTCATGAACTCAAAGAACATTATGAAAAGAAAGAAGAAGAAGAAAAATCAAAGTACAAGCATGACGCAAAGCCCTTCCCTCCTCCTCCTTCTGGACATCTTCAGCAGCAATCTTCAAACCAGCCTTATGCAATCGAGAACCTTGGTCAAAAGAACGACTCATATAATCAGCCCCATTATTCGGAGCACAAGCAACATTCTGACCCCAAGGACCAAAAAGAGCAACATAAGAAGGAAAGAAAGGAAAAGAAGGAAAAGAGAAGAGAAGAGAGAAAGGAAAAGAGAAAGGAAAGGAAGCATGGAAGAGGACATGGCTCCGACTCAAGCTCTTCTGATTCAAGCTCTGATTCTGATGATGATCACAAAAAGCGTGACAACCAATGGCACTAAACCTTTCTCTTTTTCCTTTTCCAAAGTTTATAAATAAAAATCATCATAAAGCATGAAAACCGATTTTCCTGGAACAGTCACGAAATGTTGCGTCTTTTTTTTTTGTTTTCGTGCATCGAGTTTTTTTTTTTT
>VCJJ01001213.1:65465-82716 GCA_024139415.1 Backusella tarrabulga
TAATAAACGTTCTCACACTGAAGGAAATACATCACAAGGTAGTTAGTTCAAATAGCCAGCTTATGTTTACCTTAATACTAAGAAAAAACTGACTTAAAATAGCGAAGAAGCAGAAAATGAGCGACCTGACTTCAAAGCAGAAGAAGAAGGCGTCCAAAGCCTCAAAACTAGGCATGAATTATACTGTTAGAGATAGTGAATTGGTATATTAAAGAAATCCATAAACATAAATATAGAAGAACTAATTCAATAATGAAAATTTAGGTCATCTTCCCGAAAGTTATACTTAAACAGTCCAACCAGTTTTTATCGATGAAGGACGCCCGTAGCTTATTATTAAACTGTTTAGAACCTTCAGGAAAACAACCTCGATTTGCTGAATTTCCTGTGTTTCCTGGTGTTGAGCAAGTAAACAAGGTTATACTTATCGATGTGCCTATTCTAGATCCACATGCACTCGAGTTACCACTTTCAGATTTTTTTGTATCGAAAAAGCAAACACCAGAAGTATACGATAAAATCAGAAACTCGCCTATTTATGATATTGTGAAACAAGGCGATGAAGAGAGCGAGATACTGGCTTTGGTTACAGCCTCAGGGTTTGACCAATATAAAAGAGTGCATGATAGATTCCAAGATGTACTAGAAGTGGCATTGTCGAAAGGAGATATCAAGAAAAAGAGAGAAGATGAAGATAAAGGTATCACCTCATTGTTGACTACATAGTTAAATGTGAAGATTATTTAACAAACATGATGTAGAGCCTGAGGCGAGTAGAGCTATCAAGCCATATCAACTTTTAATGACTCTAGAAGAACTAAAGACGGAGGATTTTCCTATTCCAACTGTTTTGGATTCTGCAAGCGTATTGGAGGATGGATGGGTTGATACCCCACTTGGAGCAAATAACGAAAAAACCAAGATGGTCGCATTGGATTGTGAAATGGTAAGTGTGGTGTTTTTATATTGGAATGAAGAAATATGTATTAAATTGGGATCCCTCGTCACTTAAGTGCAAAACTGCTAATGGATATGCGGTTACAAGAGTGGCACTTATAGATAAAGGTAATTTATTTTTGGGAAGAATTAAGGAATCATTGCAAGGAGAGTGTATTGACTTGAATTTGTTAGACCATAATGTGCTCATCAATGAATTGGTAAAGCCTGCTGAAGAAATTACAGATTATGTTACACATATCAGTGGTGTGAGTGAACTATTGTTGAAGAATGTCACAACAACATTGGCTGATATTCAGAAAAAAATACTGGAATTTCTTGATGGAGATACCATTCTTGTGGGCCATGGACTGGTAAATGATATGAAAGTATTAAAAATGCGCCACCCATACATTATCGATACCTCAAATATATATCAGCATAAAAATGGACCGCCCTACAAACCATCGCTGAGAGACTTAACGGTACGTTATCTAAAGCGCACCATTCAAGTTAGAGACGAGGATAAAGAACCTGGTCAGGAACAAGGTCATGATCCCTGTGAAGATGCCGTTGCAAGTTTAGATCTCTTGGAACGTAAACTCAGTTATGGAATGAACTATGGTCTACATGGATTATCCATTACAGAAACCCTTCTCGATTTCTTACAGAGAAGCAAGAAAACTGGCGCAGTTGTTGAATGTAATGCAAAATTAAGTTCACTTCTCGAACAAAAAATGGATGCAAACAAACAACACTATTTCTCAATGGAGACAGATAATCAAGTTAAAGATAAATCAATTGAAGAACACCATAAAAAGGACTTTGTTTTGGTTCGTTTTGATCTCTCACAGGAATCGGAGCAAGAGAGAGTGGAAAAATTCTGTGATTTCTTCAAACAAATACTTGGCGACATGGAACCCAATACTGCATTCTGCATCACTACAGGATATAGATCAAATAAGCAACGTGAAGAGTAAGTACATTTAACGATATCGTATATGTAGAGTATAAACTCACGGTTATTATTAGAATGAGAGAAAAGCGCATTACATTCAAGAAGAAACTAAAGAGCATTGGATTGGCTGTTATTCCTGATGAGGAAAGGTGGTCTTTAGAGGATGACGAGTTGTTAGAGAAGGTGGCTGATGAAACACGTCGCGGTTTCTTATTTGCATCCATCAAGAACTAATATCCAAGTATTTTGCGACATAAATAAACTTTTGTAAAAAAAAAAAGTAAAACTGTAACGTGGTCATATGATTTCCATTTAAAATTAAATGCATATATATATGTTGTAAAAAAAGAAAGTATCAATATATAGAGAGAGCTTCTCTTTAGTGAGTGTAAATGACTAATGTCATCCAAAAAGATTGATAAAAATAAATAAAAATAGAAATAAATTATCTTAATTAAAACAACATAGGAATTAATGTCAAAAATAAATATAATTGTAGTGCATAATGGTTCTTTTTACTTGCTAAGCACTGGATTAATAGTAAACCAGCTAAGTTTCATATATTTTATTTTTATACCAGTGACTCTATTATGTTACTAAGAGGGTGTCATTTTTCTATGCGATCAATAGTGTGCATAAATGTTTACATTACAAGCTTACCGATTGACACAACCAACTGCTCATGTTATTATTATTATAATAACATTATCACTTTTATTATGTTATGGGTATATATATACCTTCAGCAAACAGTTATTTTTGTGGATAGTCAATAATACACTCTAAGATTGATCTTGGTAAAATTGATTAATTCAATTTTAACAACTTCGAGTTTCACGATGAGTTACCCGAAAAGAGCCATTGCCAGAACTTTCCCAATGAGTTTCTATAGACCTTTGCATAACCCAGTTTGAGAAAAAAATATTTTGACGACAAAGATAACTTTACAGCAATAATAAAAGTAAGCTGAACACTTCTTATTATTCCAGCAAGTAACTATATCAATTGAAAGCGAGATATTTAACCTTAATGTAAAACTATAACCTTGTTACTTCAGAACCGCATGAAAAACAATAATGGTAAAAAAAAGAGTTTAAAATAATAAAGTTGTGTCACGATGCTTAAAACAAAGCAAAAAATATTAACCATTAACCATCGTCAAATTTTATAATACTTCGCTCAATTAAATTGAAAAATAAGACATGATAGCGTACATTCGTTTATTAGATTTTAAAGGGCTTGGTCACTATTATCTTACAAATAGTATTTGTAACTATCATTACATAGTGATACTACCAAGCTTTTTTAAAGTTTAGATTAGGAAAAAGCACAAGTAAATGTTTTCTTATCACTGTGCGACAGAGGCTTAACTGTGCTTGAGTCACAAAGAAACAACAACCATCCTATTATTCTTGTTCAAATTCAAAATGCTACACTGGAAATAAATTTTAGAAGAGGAAGTGAGAAGCGGGCACTACATCCCAAGTGTAACCATGTGTCGATTAAACTCCAATGTCTCTGGAATCTACCAGTTTTGTTTATGAATTCTACTTCAGGGTATTTCCGTTTATCTTTGATTTTTATCGTTTAAAAGGTTCTAGCTGATTAAGCTGACTTTGTAAAGCCTTTTAAAAATTTTATATTTAAGATGAAATATTTTTATAACAAAAGTGCTAATGAAGTTAGACGACATTCCCCTGGCTAATACAAAAATGCGGCTAAGCCGTTTTGTGGTATCAATACAAAATGCTCCAAAAGAGGAGATCTCGGGCTCATTACCCTTGTACTTCCTTCTGCTTATATACTTTACCGTAAGCAGTAACATTTTTTTCATCTGTCTATAAAATACCTTAATTTTAAACTCTTTCATTTGTTTATTCAATCTTATTTTTCTTTTTATTCTCAAAAACTTACATTAGTAAAAAATGCTTAATCTTCAAATTGATTCAAAGGTAAAAATAAATTCGGAATTACTTACGGGCATTAACTAACGTACTTATTCTTGTATAGAATGAGAAATCAACTGCCTCATCCAAAAATCTCAACAGTTATATCCATTGGCTCGAGAATAGCAATGAATCTGGTGGACTTCTGCACTCTCTTGAAGCTATTGCTGATAATCTCAAAAAGCACAATAATAAGGATGCAAAATCGACATCCAGAAGCAGCAAAAAAGACGATATGAAAAAGGAAGACCCAACTTACTCTAGCAGCGCTACTGGTACCAATTGGACCCTCGATGCCTTTTCAAAGACTTTAAAGGATATGTTTGGCATCAACTCTACAAATACAGCTGCTGTTGAGGAAGTCTTGTCTCTTCCTATTCGACATCAAGTAACTTTGCTCGGTGGTATCACAGAAAGGTACACACTATTTAATAATTACTATTTTTGATCCATATGTTGATCTAAAATTTATAACATAGATTGCTTGGACAGCATTCTCCTACAAATGATCGAAACAATACTTTTGAATCGGTCATGAATATTTTGGGTAACTTGGGAACTAATTATAAGGAACTTGATAAAGTTGTCACTGAGCCTCTAGTCACAAGCTTTTATGTAAGTTACATTTAAATAACAATTATAATTACTAAAATGGAATGGTAACACAAACTCCTATGTTTTGTGCTATTCAAAAAAGAATGATCTTCCTAAGCCATTCGTAAACTATGTTGGCCATCAGTTCCGTACTGCCGATGGTAGCCAAAACAGTCTTATTTTCCCTGAAGTGGTAAGGGCTATAATGTGAAGGGATAATGTATCTCAATGACTAATGCATATACGTAGGGTAAATCTGGATCTAATTATACTCGTACCGTCACCAGTAAATCTTTGAACAATGAAAATTTACCTTCTCCAAAGAAAATTTTTGACAGAGTTTTGAAGAGACATGATGGTGTTTTTGAAAAGCACAAGGGTGGTATTAATATGTTCTTGCTCTATTTGGCTGTTTTAATTACCCATGATCTTTTCTATACCGACTCCAACAATCCTAATCGCAATTTGACAACAAGTTACCTTGACCTGTAAGTATATATTTTTATAAACTTGGTAAAAATGAAGAGGTGCTGATATCATTTATAAGCTCTCCTCTTTATGGTTTTAACCGTGCTGATCAAGAATCGGTCCGCGAAATGAAAAACGGCTTGTTGAAACCTGATCAATGGTTTGATAAGCGTCTTGTTATACAGCCTGCTGGTAATAATATACCTGTTTAGTACTTTTAGAAAGGCTTACTAAATATATGTCAATCAGGTGTTGCAAGTCTTTTGGTCTTATTTTCTAGAAACCACAATTACATTGCAAAGACACTTTTAGAAAAGAATGAAAATGGACGTTTTTCTTATGGACAAGGCAAGAGACTTAGAACAGTTGAAGAACAGGACGAAGAGCTATTCCAAACTGCAAGATTGGTAAACAATGGCTGTTATGCCAATGTAATCATCCACGATTATATTCGTACTATTCTTGGTACAACTGCTGACTCTGACTTTGTCTTGAATCCCCTTGCTATGGATAGCAACCCAGTTTATGGTAACGCAGTGTCTATCGAGTTTAATGCCATTTACCGCTGGCACAGTGCAATTGGTGAAAAGGACTCTGAATGGATCACACAGGTTATGACTTTATTGACTGAGCATTTGAAGAGCAACAACATCAAGGTTCAAAACCCAGGCCAGGACCGTGCTCTTATTAATAAGAGTACTGCTGAAACAAGTGTGTTTGATCAGCTTTTGGAAGGCTTCAATGAAAAGTTTGTCAAGGCCACACCTGAAGAACTTGCAAAGGGTTTGCCTATGGCTGGTGCCCACCGTGATGTTGAAACCGGTAAATTTGCTGATGCAGATGTTTTAAGAAATTTAAGAGCCGGTTTTGAGCAGTCAGCTTCTGAGATTGGGTAAGTTATTATATGGCTTATTTTTTTAGAGTGGTTTATTTACTCAAGTGTTCTTTTTGAAATTATTAAATGTAGTAATGGTCAAAACACTCCTGCTGCTCTTGAACATGTTGAAATTGCCGGCATCAACCAAGCTCGTGTTTTGAATACCTGTAGCTTCAATGATTTTAGACGCTTCCTCAATTTAACAGCTCTAGAAACTTTTGAAGATTTTAGCGAAAAGAAGGATGTTCAGGAAGGTTTGAAAGAGCTCTATGGCACTCCTGAAAATGTTGAACTTTATACAGGTTTAATGGTCGAGCGTTCCAAGCCCACTGGTCTTCGTTTGCCATATACCATGGGTAGAGCTATCTTGAGTGATGCAGTGAACTTGTTGCGTAACGGTAAGTTGTAGAAAAAAAAATACGTAAAGTACTATTCTTTCTGACAGATATATCATTGTATAGATCGTATTTTGTGTAAGGAACTGACACCAGCTTCATTGACTAACTGGGGATACCAATACACATTGGGGGATAAGAATGCTCATGATCGTATTTTACCTAGTATGTTAACCCGCTTCCTTTCTGATGTCCATCCTACCTCTGGAGTCGCTGCTTTCTCTGCTGATGAGCTCCGTACATTATTTAACGTTCCATCCAACTAAATTTTTTCTCAGTACATGGTAGAAAGGGGGAAAATATCTCAAAAAGCCGCATTTCATTATTTATCTATCATTTATTTTGTAATATCATCATATATCTAACCTTTACTATCACGATAATAAAATATGTAATCTGTCCATCTTACAACTAAACAATTTAGAATGTCAACATCAATGCGCCATTAAGCACAGCAATGGCTTTGCTCAGTGCAATCATTAAGCGATTCAACAGTAATGAGCCTTAGGAGGTGGAACGTCAACTGGTCGACCTAAAGAAATGACTAGGAGGCCATTACAAGTCATTATTGACAATGTAAAGGCCCAGCCATTTAAGTCTAAGTCGATTAAAGGTCAACAAACTGCAGTAAATACCATTGGCTGCGTTTCTGTTGGAAGACGGTAGAAAAACATAGGGTTTTTTCATGTATACCAGCAGCTCGTTCTACTTTAATGGCTCACCAAGTAGAAGAAAGACTTGTTTGGGCAAAGGAACGGGTCAACTGGCCTTTGGAGAAGTGAATAACGGTAAATTTTTCAGACGAATCCCGTTTTACGGTTGAAGGCAACGATGGAGGTGAACAAGTGTTGCGTCCAGTTCTTGAGCGATATAACCCAAATTATGTTCATCAAAAAACAAAGCTTGGAAATGGGTCATGGTTTGGGCATATTCTTGGTGTGTGGATTTGGCCCGTTAGTTGACGTTAATGGCAACATGGATCAAGACAAATATGGCAATATTTTATTAGAATATTTCCTTCCTTGGTCCATGGAATTGCGAGAGCAACATGATTATAAGCTCATATTTCAAGAAGACAGCGCTACTTGCCATACCGCGAGCTACACGCAATGGCTGAAAAATAGGTGGGAAATCGGTGGTTTTGAGTACTGGTCTGCTCGAAGTCCTGATCTTAACCCAATCGAGAACCTTTGGGCCATAATAAAAAAGAAACTCTAAAATTATAGGTCCCAGATCAAAAATATATAAAAGATCTGGAGTACTTCATAAAGAAGATTTGGAATGAGCTATCAGTAGACCTTGCTCCTGATTTGGTCGGTAGCATAGGAAATAGACGCCAGGAAGTAATCAATGCTGAGGGTTTTTATACTCATTATTAAAAGAAATTAAAATACATATCATTGTTCTATGTATTTTTTTATCTATATACGAAGTTTGATAGTGTTTGTATTTGTAGTTTTTGAATGAATTCAGTGTATCTTGCTTTTGTTCCCACAATTCAAAGTCCGCATGTTTATTTAATACCAGTGAGTTTATATGAACGGAGTGACTCGACGTGGTTGAATCTAGATACATTTTAAAAACATACTTTTCATATTGAATGAAATGAGTATATCAACTACTTTCTTTAATACTATAGATCAATGGAGACTTTATAATTTTTCTTTAGAGTGCTAAAAAAATATATGTTTAGTGTTACTCGAGTTCTTGGAAAAATAAAGCCAAGGTGATATTCACTTGGCGATGGAGGTGCCTTTTGAGTCACAATAAATACATATATGAGAAAAAACCTCCCTTTTTGCGTAACAGTTTGAAGCGAAAAAAAAATTACTTCTACAAAAAAAGACACGTTTTTACACTTACGATTGGTTAAATACTTGTGTATCTTCAAAAAAAATTTGGTTGTGTTCCTGCATAATCAAAGGCATATTTCATATGGATGATTTTTCTGGATAATTAAACATACATCATAACATTCCATGGAGAAAAATAAATTGGAAGAAAAAATAAACTATGATGTTTGACGATCCCATACAAATATTGCATTATACTGTTACCGATGATTCTTTTCTTTACTTAAAGTAAACGCAATAATCAATATATGTAATCAAGTGATGCATACTTTAAATTTAACTTTCAAATAAAAAGGTTGAAGATATGATGTAAAAGTCAAAACCATGACAAATTATCCTGGTCATTATGACTGATATCAAGAAACATGGTCATGAGTTCAATATTAGCAGAAATGTATTCATTTTTTTGTTTCTAGCACTGTAATATATTATTATTCACAATTACAGATGTTGTATAAAGATTAATATCCAATGATGATCTTACTGATGATCAAAATGATGATCTTGGAATAATCTTTCTGGTGATCACTGTATTTATTTTTGTATCACTTTATGAGAATATCATACCTACAGTAAAGAAATTTTGAAAAAAACAATGCATACATGAAAATAAGAATGATGACTTATGTACTATACAATTAAAACCTGTATCATTAAATGACATATACTTATAGACTGGTTATGATAAGCTTCAGGAGTATTCGATTCTTGAGACGTTTTCAAAAAGAGAAGAATCGGTAGGTTAACGATTAAAAATGTATGTGAAATTATTATTAATTGTTTTAATGACATATTCTTTTTTAGAAGTGAAAAATAAACAATGGAAAAATATATTGTTTCGAATGAAAATGTTAAATGTTTGAATAAAGCTATCCCCTGTTTAATTATGACACCAGCAACTATGATCTCATTGACATTGTCCAATGACGGAAACAAAAAATTGAGAGGATCTTTTCCGATAGAGAAAAAACTATACTTCAATGAAGTTGCAACCAGTAGATATTAGTGAGGATATTGTGAATACGATAAAAACTATGGATGTTAACATATTTGTTTTCTAAAGTATGATTGATGATCATTTAATAAGATATCCTCCCCCAAAAAAAGGTAGTACAACAGTTTCTTGAAAAAAACCAAGAGCCAAGGTCTTGGTAAAGTTCATTGGGTGGAATTTTGTAAATGTTGTCATGCAGAAATTATTTAGAAATAACCTTTCATTTATAATAACGAAATAAATAAGCAGAATGGCAGATCTATGTTTTTATGAACTTTTAATTCAAGACGACTCTTTATTAGACGTTTAAAGATCGCCTTTTGTGTAACGAAAATGTGTGATTCTCCCCCGCATTTATCAACTTTTTCCGCATGCTGCGGTCATGAATTACTGCGGCAGAGCAATGTTTCCCTCCCTTTTTTCATGTGCTCCAAGAATACATAAGTTTAAAAGTTAATTTGTGAAATTTAGATATAAATATAAAAGATTTTTTCAGCTTATCTTCTCTCTTCTTTTTCCTTTTTAAATTATCAAACAAAAAGCACATTTAACAATTAAAATGCTTAACCATAACTTATCTATAAAACTCCTTCCAGAGTTCGGATGGAGTCTAACAAACCGAAATGTCTATGGACCTGGATCTGTGTTCGAAGGTGCCGTAAAACTAGAGCTTTCAAAAGATACATGTGTTGAAAAGATTAGGCTCGGCTTTACCGCCATTGAAAGTATACCTCCTTACGAAGTGTGCCCAGGCTCAATCCGATCATCCAAAGATACCATTTTTGCTACCCAACAAATACTTTGGGAATCAAGGGACAAAGCTCCTCTTATCGGCAAACATGAATATAACTATCCATTTATTATCCAAATGCCTATGATTCAATTTCCACCTTCTTTTCAAGACAAGGGCTACTCATGCCAATTCCAGCTAGTTGCCGTCGTTGAACTGTACAAAGAGAACAGCATCAAATACGCTTTACCTATTTTGTATTCACCTTTGGTCGAAACTCGGGCACTAAAAATTCCATTGATGAAAATGATGAAAGTAAAGAATTTGACTGCCAAAGTCAGGCTTGTGAATCAAGATTTTGTACCCGGTGATGTCATTGGCCTAAACCTACATGTGGAAAACGAGTCAAAGAAAAAGAACCTACAAAGTATCACAGTCACCATGCAGTTCAAACAAATCATCCACAACAACAAATTTGACGATGTTCCAGATCGTATTAATATTATTACATCCATCTCTCACAAACTACTTTTAATCAATTCACCCAATCAAGAAAACCAATACCACTGCGATGGTGACCTTGAACTAAAACTACCTGAAGATCTCGTTCCATCCTTCGATTACAGCAAACTCGCCTCCGTGTCATATGTCCTCTGCATGTTTGTGGAAAAATCTGGACCACTGGGAGGTATCTGGAATTACAGGGTAGACATTGAGGATATCCCTGTTAAAATTGGAACGATGGGTCACGGAATCCGAGCCTCGGATGAATTGAAGCTATATTCTAATTTAGAATGTAACACAACTACGCTACTACCAAGATTTTTGAAAGAAATTGAATATGAAGACGCACTACCACTTTATGAACCCAGTAAATTACCAACTTATGATGATATTGCAACCACTATGCCTATGATAAAATCTTTATAGCTCCCTCCCTTATTTTCTTTTATTTTTTTACAAGAAAAAAAAAATAGATAGACTTTGTATACCCTTTTTCTAGAATATCAAAAATTTTGTAAATAGTTTTAAACTTAATAATAAAAATACTTATGGACATAAAGAAGCGCTTAGATTTATCACATTTTGTATGAAACCAATGATATTAGCTTTTGAGGATATTTATAAAGAAATGTCAAGAAACTAGGGGTGAACAGGTACTACCAATATTGAAACAAATACCATTTGAGTGGAAGATGTACCACAGCATGATTTCTGACTTAATAATCTAGAAATTATTTTAAATAGAAATATATATACAAATATACAAATATAGATGTTTTAAAATATAGTATCACTTTATGAGCACTTTAAAGGTGTAACCAAGTTTAAATCGCTCATATAAACAAAAACTATTGATCAAAAAGATGAGGTTCATGTTCAAAGTTCTTTTTTTTTGTATTTGTTATTTATTGATTGACATTTATAAGCATTAAACAAAATAATATATCTATGTTTCTACACTAATATCTAAGTCATCTTGTTTTATGTACACGCGTTCGAGTATATATTGCGCTATACTATCATGACTTGATAATAATATATAATAATTTATCGCCATGCGTCAACGTTCTACAAAATTTACGCACCAACTGCTGATACATCCAGTAAGGTCATTTTCTACTGGTTAAAAATCTCTCCATAATCAAAACATCTAATCCAGGAAGCGCAGATATAATGAGTGCGTTTTATTAAGTAAAACATCTCACATTGTACCATTTACTTTGATCTTGAAAAAATGAACCAGAGTATAATAACGTCATAGGCCACTGAATAAGTCATCTCGAAGAAACGTTTACTAAAATTGGACATGTCAGGTTACATTAATGTTAACAAACAGTTAAATCCGAAGAAGTTTCCTGGCTGCACACAATGTTGTACAATTCATCAGTTTTGAATGCCTTTATTATGATCCAAAATGATCACTTCGCAAAATGACTTGATTCATTCTTCCCAAACAAATTTTCCTCATTTTAGGAAAATCATGATTCATATTAACGCTACAGAAGTATAGAACCATCTGTATGTTTATGTGTATAAAAGCTAAAAGCAAAATAAGAAATGGCTTCCTAATATGAGATTCTCAGCTTGCGCTAAACAGCTGACAATAATTTTCTGTTTTTCTCAGCTCTGTTTTATATCAAGGATGCTCCATGTTTATGCACTGCGCTTCATTTATATTTAAACCACGTTATGATAAGGGATGTAATACAACCTGCATTAGTGAGTAGCAAGTTCTTTTTTTTTTAAATAAATTCAAAAGCGCACAGACATTGGCCAGCATAGTTCTCTTTCTCTTCCCATCTTGAGGATTTTTTTTGTTAACTCATCACATTTTATCTTTCCATTACAACGAGAAGCAAGCTTTGTATGATAAGCAATTGTTATTTGGCTCAAAAATATACAAACGGTTAATCATTGAACATACTCTTATCTTCTTTTTTAAACGCTATTTCCTTTGATCCAATAGAATAAAATATTTTCCAAAATATTCTTTCGAAGAAAAGGGGATCTTCATCAGCCTTAATTAAAGAGATTCTGATTGGTGCTAAAGGTATCTTTCTTTTTTTTTTATGTTTTAGAAAAAAGCTCTGTTTTTACCAAGTGGGATGAAGTTTCATTGTGATATGATTGTCTCAAACTTGTTTTAATATTAAATTTATATGAATCACTCTGTTTTAAAATTTGAGAGACATAACAAATACATCGTAACTGAACTGACAATGAGTTTCATTTTCATTCATAATTAAGGTTTGTGAAACTAAGCCATAAATAGCATTTTTGGTGATAATTCAGTTACAAAATAAGCACAAGAGGAAAGTAAAGTAAACTAAAGTAGAGTCTAAAGAGAGAGGGATAGAATATATATTTATTATTTGTAATGTAAGATGACATGATCCATTCATTTAATTTAACCCATCAAAATGACAATATATCACAAAGAGAAAGATAAGAGAGATCTTATCTTTTTCATATACAAAAAGGGGTATTTTTTTAATTAATTTTCTTGGAGCGTCTAGAATTATGTTGTACATTAGGTAACTTCTTGCAAGGCATCAAAGTAAGAATCAACTCAACTGCAACAAAGCGTGTAACAAACTTAAACAAAAATGCAGCTCCGTACATAACAATTCTGTAAAGTGGTCCGAGCTGCAAAAGGAATTTAACTAAAAAAATAATCATTGAGCACGATTGACGATGACACAAAGAAAAAATCAAACTTACTTGGTGGAGGAGCAAACATATAATTCAAGTTGAATCCAGACATTAAAGAAGAAATATGAAGGATGGGAGTATGGAAGAAACTATAGGCAAAGAACGAAAAGAAGAGGATTTCCTTGGATTTAGGTAATACAACATATCGACGGCTGTAGATCATATATATTGGAACTACCAATAATAATATATGTTCTAAAATAATATTTATATCAGTCAGTATTAGACAGATTAACGAGCAATGCCTCCCCTTTTACTTTATCCCCCCCTTGACAAGAACTTACCAGCAAAAAAGTTGAATGTCTCACCAATCATAGAATGGCCTCTCAAATCTGGGAAAGCCAGTGCAGCCAAGGCACCCCACTGTAAATGTAAATACATATTAAAGAAGACATGTGGCACAGGTGATCTCTTATCAGGATAGGCCAAAGTAAACAAAAGTAACACACCACTCATGTGACAGGGCTGCATCATGAACCAAACTCGATTTCTGATGATCTTATGAGTTAAGGTCAATAGTAGAGAGCAAATGAGAGCGAGAGTCATGCCTCGCTCTGTTAAGGATGCCCTCGTAGGGGGTTGAAATTGTGTTAATAGTCGATAGTTCTCCGTTCCCGGTCGAAGTAACCGATTAAAGAAGATATATGTAGCAAAGCCATAGGCTGTAGCCAAAAACATCAATTCAAGACCATGCTGTCGAGGATGGTTGTACCTTTCATATTGAAAAAGAAGCAACTCTTGCTTAATACCCTTCTTCTACTGCTTCTGCACACACACACAAACTTACCAGGAACCAAAAGATGATTCTTCCCAGTCTGTCTCTGTGGGAACTTCAGCTGCGATAGCCCGGATCACATTTTCGACCTTCAAAAGAGTGGGTTCAGCCCATTCAACTAATGTTTCCATGACGACGAAATGAAGAGAAAAAATAAAAAAAAAGTGTGTTAATAAACAAAGTAAAGAAAGAAAACAAAAATAAATAAAAAAGGGACTTTTCTGGTTTGTATTCAGGCTCCCACCCCAAGTTCTGTTCAACTGACTTTCAAAATCGATTGGTTTTATCAAGCCAAAGGCTTTTTTTTCCTTTTTCTTGTATTAACGGATTATTCATTCTCAAAAATAAAATAAAAATATGTCAAGCTCAAGACATTCGTGCTCGACAAAGGAAAGAAGGCGCTCTCGCAGTCCCCGTAGAGACTCTCGTTCCAGATATTCTGACTATGATGTAAGGCTCCCCGTTTATAAGTAAATACGTTGTGTTTTTGACTCCCCTTTTTATTGCAGAGACACGGGAAAAGGCAGGAAGAGTCGAGAAGAGGAGATGCTGACCATAGACGAAGCAATGAACATCATCATGCTCATCATCACCAAAAGAGAACTGGTGACGAAGCAGGATCATCAAAGTCAGACCACAGACACTCTGACTCAAGTAGCAGACGCCATCACCTTGACGAGCGACGATCACCACAGGAGAAGAGAAGCCATCATGATGATAATAATGGCAGTAGTAGAAGATATGAGGATAGAAGACACGACCCAAGATACGATGACCGTCGCTATTATGATGACAGAAGACATGAGGATGAGGAGCCGCTGGAGCCTAATATCAATGTTGTGCTGAGAGGTTTACCTGACCTCGCCAATGAAAAAGATGTAAATATCATGTATAGAAAAAAGGAAAGGGCTGTCAGTGCTAAAATTTTACGTTTTCTTGAAAAAACAAGATTGAGGTCAAATTGACACAGATGGAGGCTAGTATTGATGATGTTTCTCTGATCAAGGATAGAGACACAGGTAACTAGGAGGAACAAGGAGGGAATGACAGCGGGATTCTCACATGCTGCTCATTAGGTGAATCAAGAAAATTTGCTTTTATAAGATTCACAAGTGTTGGTCACGCCATTCAGTTTGTTGAAAAACATCGTTCGTTCAATATGGATTCATACCGTGTGCGCGTTGATTATTGTCATAAAAACAAGTCAAATGAGGAAAAAGAGGAATGGCGTTGTTCAAAGGCAAGTTTACCATTTCATATCGTTTTATAGCAGTAAACTCACCTTGAATTACCATTATTAGTGTGGTGTATTTAATGTTATTAGCCGTCGTGTTTGTGTTGAATGTAGACAATCTTTTATTGGTAAGTGAAAGGGTTCGTTATTGCAATCCCAGTAATATGTATTTATATATAAAAACAAACGTCTAGTCTCTGCTGCAGAGAAGAGAACAAACGAGACAGAAACAATGGAAATCAATGATGGATCCAGAGACATATCATATTCGCCTAGCAACATGCTACTTGTGCGTCAGCTGGATAACTTGTCATCGGAAGAATCTGTTTATAGCGCCATGGCTTCGTTCCAGGGTGTTCATCGCGTGATATTGATTCGAGACAAGCTTACAAAGATGTCTTGTGAGTTTGCATTTATTGAATTTGTAAATGTGCAAGTAAGTGGCGGCACATTCGTTTATGTGATGTAATATTCGTGTATTATATTGCATACATGATGAAAAAGAAGAAAAGAACTAAATGATAAACCAACAATCACCCCATCACTACATCTTCCGTGTGTGTAATCATTCATATACATATAGTATGCAGCAATCGCTTTACAAGTCATCAACCAAGGATTTGAAATGGATAAACGACCTGTCAGCGTCTCGTATGCTAATCCAGACAGCTTTTTGCCAGTCTATGACCAATCAGAATGGTCCATTCCTGCTAACGTGGAAGACGCCTTATGGGCTTATTGGGATAAGGGCTCTTATGCCTCGGAATACTCACCTGCTATTGAAGCAGCAAGGAAACAAAGAGAAGAGGAAATCAAACTGGCTAAAGAAGCAGAACAAAAGAAGGCTCAACAAGGTAAAGTATCCATCGTCAAAGTAATCATGTAATTGATTTCTTATTTTTATATAAAATCAGCAAAAGATAGTTTAGAAGACGATCTCAGTGCATTTTACGCCGATATGGGCGACTTTGCAGGAGAGACGAATGACATCTTTGCTGTACCAAAAATATAATTGACCATAAAAAATAAAAAGAACTCGAAAAGACATGTTTTTTTTTACTTTTTTTGTAGCAAGCTATTTATTTATTTTTTTTTACAATGTTATAAATCAGGGCATGAAAAAAAAAAGAATTCTGTACAAAAGAGGAAAGGGATAGTGCGGTAGATATATGGAAAAGAAATGGTTTTATAAAGAGGTTGCAAAGCAACCTCTTAATAACTCCTGTTTCCTTTGTTTTTTTATATTATTTTTAAATTTAGTTTACCATTTTTAATAGCAAAATGAATAATTAAAGCTAAACCATGAGAGTTTTTGGATTGAAGAGTACATTTACTTGGAGGAAGTGTACTTGGTGACAGCCTTGGTACCTTCAGAGACGGCGTGCTTGGCAAGTTCACCAGGGAGGATGAGACGAACAGCGGTTTGGATCTCGCGAGAAGAGATGGTGGAGCGCTTGTTGTAGGCAGCCAACTTGGAGGCTTCAGTGGCGATACGTTCAAAGATATCGTTGACGAAGGAGTTCAAGATGGACATGGCCTTGTTGGAGATACCGGTATCAGGGTGGACCTGCTTCAAGACCTTGTAGATGTAAGAGGAGTAAGTCTCGCGACGAACAGTTTTTCTCTTCTTTCCATCCTTGGGAGCGGCCTTCTTGTTGTCAGTTTTGGTAGGGAGATCAGCAGCCATTTTTGTATATTATTATTAGTAGTAGAAAATACTTGAAAACAAAAAAAGACTTAAAAAGACCACCTCGTTTTTATATTTAAAAAAAAATCATTCTTGTGACTCTCGTTTACCATTTTAGGCAATTCATTCAATCATGGTAAGAAAAATGAAAAAACTTGAATCCTCAAAAACATACACTCCCAATCGTGTTATCGCGAAATAAACGCGATTTCAGCCCGAGATGGTGATCATTAAGTTTAATTATGGAATAAAAAAAAAAATTATATTCAACCATCTGCCGCGTACGCGAGCCTACACATTTTCTTGTTAAAAAAATTTTTTTTACTTCAAAACAAAAAAAAATAATATCGGGTTTTAAATTTTTTGATTTTTTTTAGATATATAAACAAGCATAAAAATCAACCTGAAGTTTTTTTTTACTATCTTTAATTAACACTTCTTCTATTAAAAAACAAATATATTAACAATGTCTGGAGGTAAATCTGGTGGAAAATCTGCTGCTGGCGCCAAGTCTCAAACCCGTTCTTCTAAGGCCGGTCTTCAATTCCCTGTCGGTCGTATTCACCGTCTCCTTCGTCGTGGTAACTA
>VCJJ01001215.1:4578-31971 GCA_024139415.1 Backusella tarrabulga
CCCATATTTAAAAGTGACAACAATCTCAAAATGAATAAAATAACTATATCACCATCATCATATTTACAGTTACTAGGCAGAGTAGACTGACCAATGAAATAAGCTCAAACTATAGCTATTTCATCATCATGAGTTTAAGTTCATATTTTTTAGAGACCAAAAAACAGAGGGCCATTCTGTGTGACGGTGCTGGAAAAGACTGATTGGATTTATTTTTTGTTTTTTGTATTTTTTTTCTTGGTTTTTTTGTTTTTTCCGTTCGTTATAGTCAAACATGTTGGAACCAGAACCTTTAAAGCGGGCACCTTCGCCTGGTAGAAGAAACCCTCGTCCACGTAGCTTAATTCCAGATTTGGACGTACCTTCGTTAATACCTCGCTGGTAAAATGAAAAGAAACAGTATAAAAAAGCTTATTTTAACACCCTTTTTCATGTGGAAAGGTTTCATGCCATTAATAATCCATTGACTGATCCCATTACACTTCGAAAACAAAAGAGTGCTTCCAACTTGAAGATACCAAGGAGCCCTTCTACTCCCAAACTGAAGAGCACCACAAAATGGGTTCCCTTTTCCGAGCGTGATTCTGCCGAACTTGAAAAAGCTTATCAGGTTAGGTAACGAAATACGAGTAGCAAAAATTGATATTCTTTTATTAAAAAGTATACAACAGAATAATGACGTAAGAGCAAAAGTACCGGTCAACGAAGACCATTTATTTGAAGTGGATGTACAGGATCGTGTGATTAGCCCTGTTTATTGGGAAGGACCTACTTACGAGGTACGAAGAGCTACTTGGTTTATGCAAAGCGATGGTTCGAAATGGGAGCCTTGTGAAGAGAATCTATCTGAGCAAATAGAATTGGGTTATTAGTAAATGTTGGACATGGATAAAAAGCGTCTAGTGTATATTAAAGATGCTTTATTTTTAGTAAATATAAACCTTATGCTGAAGATGAACCTCAACAACAAAAACAGGCCACTGCCACACAAAAGGATGAGCCTTCTCTAGTGGAAGAAAAGAAGCTGGAAATGAAACTATCGAAGCAATCTGTAGATAAGCAGTGGAACTTATTGGGTCGTTATTTGGGGCAATACACTGTTTATACTGGTCAGAGCAATGCGTGGTTATTATCGTAAGTTGATATCTTTTTTGTTTATTTATATTTTTACTTATAAATAAATAAATGCAATGCAGTAATAGCGCAAGTGGTAAATTTGCAAAAAGCATCATCACCCGTTTAACAAACAAGCAAAACTTGGGTGGTACACGCCTATTACGTGGTTATCCTGCAGTCGAGGAACAAAGTAAAAAAACAAAAACAACAAAGACCCAAGTAGAAGAAAAGAATGAATCTTCTGACGAGGAATCGAAGAATGAAGAGCAGCAGCAAATGGAGCAAAATGAAGAGGATTATAGTAATGAAGAAAGTGAAGGAGAAGTACGAAAGATTGATCATTTGGTTCTTGTTGTTCATGGGTACGAGAAGCAAAAAAGGATGATGATGCTTTATCTAACATGTTTGTTTATTTTTTTCTTAAACAAAAGCATTGGTCAAAAAATGTCTGAAAAGACAGGGCATACATTTATACATGGTAAATAACGATACAGCTGTTGTATGAAAACGTGGAAATAACAAGACATTGTATTAGATGTGAATGTATTGCGTAAAACACTAAAGTTGGCTTATCCCCCCGTAATGGCATCCACCACCACACCTCAGCGACCCAACGGTATTCAGGTACTGCCCATTATGTGGAGACAGGATGTTAAGTTTGGCATGGCTGCTGATGATGAAGAGGCAGTAGAGGCTGATTTGGGTACAGTGGGTGTAGAGGATGGATGCCCTACCTTGGATGAACTTACATTGGATGGTGTACCTAATATTAGAACAGTGGTATCGGATGTGCTTATGGATGGTAAAAGGAACATATACATAAATGAGTATTGTCACTCAGTTCTTCTCTTTTCAATAGTACCGTTATACATGACACAAAGATATAGGGAACTAATGACGTGTATCATTGCAAAGGAGATCAATCGAGTCTATACATTGTTTCAAAATAGAAACTCTGATTTCCTTAATAAAGGAAAAGTGTCGATTCTAGGATATTCTCTTGGTGTAAGTTTTTGTAGCGAGTGATTGATCTGTGTATATAAATATTCTAATAACAAAAACAGTCTTTATTAGCATTTGATGTACTGACTTTACAACCACCCGTACCACTTAAAAGACAATCCACCGTACTAGACGAACAACCTATACCATCATCTGATCGAAAACTACCTCCACTCTTATTCCCATGCCAAAACTTTTTTGCAATTGGCTCTCCACTCGGTGTGATTTTACTCTTGAGAGGATTCAAGGTTGCATCTCGTAAGTCATTAAAGAATACAACCCAGCACCAGAATGCACTTTCCGATATAAAAGCTCCTTCACCTTCTTCAATCAACTTTTGCTATCCTGCAGTCGAGAACCTATACAATATCTTTCACAAGGTAAATCATTAAAAACAAAAAGTACAGTTTGTCATAGTATTATAGTAATCTCCTTTCTATATATGCAAAAAGTCTGATCCAGTAGCATATCGAATGGAGCCTCTTATTGCAAGACACTATACAGCCAAGCTAAAACCTGAGCCCATTCCATACATGAAGGGAGGACTGAAAGGGGTGATTGATGCCAGTTTCAATGTCGGATCCGGTATTGCCAATCGAGCAGGTGCCATGTACGAGTCGTTAAAGATAGGTCTGACTACCAATCTCTTTATGCGTGGATTGGGTCTATCCCGTCAGCAAATATATGAAGATACACATCCTCACAGTGAAGATGACGAAGAAGAAAATGAGACTGAGGACACTATCAATCGACTAACACGCATCAGATCCAATAGCGACCCTACCCGTGCATTTTCGAGTGAATTCTCAAGACCTTCAAGTATCGCGGGTAAATCATCAGTTCGAAAGGCGCCACCCGTGCCGCTTCCAACCCATCACAACACGGAGGGCGCAAGGAAGCTACAGATGTTGAATGTGACAGGACGTGTTGACTACTGCTTACAGGAGGGAATATTGGAGAATCCATATCTCAGTGCCTTTAGTGCGCATATGCAGTATTGGCAGGATGTGGATGTTGCTGCTTTTCTCGTAAAACAGCTTTATACAACTCCTGAATAAATAAAATAAAATAAAATATGGGGACTTTTTTACCAATGGAGATTTTTAAGTAAGCAAAACTGCATAAACAAAGATGGCTTTTTGTCAATTGTCCGGTCATTCATCATTAAAATAAACATTTCAAAATACTATATCATCATCGTCACTTTTTATTACTATTTATAGGCTACTGACAAGTGCCTCAACGTCAGTCAAGTCAGGTCTGCCCAAAGCAGCGCGTTCATTTTCAAAGTCAACAATGAAGGGTCTTTCAAGATGATTAGGATCCTCTTCAAGCAATTCATACGTCTCTTCCCATGAATTCACGAGCTTCTTTGCGTCAGGACGTAAAAGGATCTTCCAAGGTGCTTCGGCATCGGGCTTGTTGGTCAGTCCAAGGTAATTAGACAACTTTTCAAGCTGGTCGCGAGTAGGTCCTTTCTTTTGATAGAGGACTGTTTCAATGGTGTAGTTTTCTGCGTTTTCTTCGAGATACTTTAAAGCGCTACGGGACTTTGAACAACGAGGGTTATGATAGATGGTCAGAACGGTCATTTTTTTGTAAGCTGTGAACGTGAGAAAAGAGAGAGAGAGAGAGAGAGAAATGGTTTTTTTTTGTCATCGTTTTATTGAAAGACCGTCCATCATTTTGCAACCTCCATTTGTAGATCTGCCTTGTCACAGTCCATATCTCATAAATACTCTTTCTATTTCCCTCGACTAGGTGAGAAATCCAAACCCATGTTTTTTTACGGTGAATCATAGCTTTATCACTCATTGTATAATTGCTTCCACGAGGATGTATCGGAATGCTGTCAATCTGGTTAAGATATTGGATCATTGACAGATAGAGAATGAACATTTAATCAAATGAGCCAGTATAGTATTTTTATAGTTTGATTTTTATATCATTTATTTATCTAAAGGAAGAGGAAATGTGTTTCTCTTTCCTTCTCTCGTTTCAATATGATCAAAAACATGCATACTTCTTTACTCCACTGCGGGTGATATCAGTTATCTCAAAACATGGTAAGATAAATCTTTGAAAGCGTATATAATGGTAGCTATACTTACTTTTATCATTTTCAATAGCAACCGTCACTTCATGGCCCAGTTATTTTATTTGTGACAATCATTAAAATGGTTCTATCAACGGAAATCAAAAGGGCATCACTCTGTTTGAGCCTACGTCTTTTTGGGACTTTCTGGCTCTTTACAAAAAGTAAGAATTATATAAAGCCCACATCAAAAGTCATACCACTTACATTGATATCACCCTGTTTAATTTTTAGCGAAAGATCCGTTGTTTTTATACACGGATCTGCTTTGTTTGCTCCTCATTACTTTATGGAACGCTAAAACTTAAAAAATAAAGAAGGTACGCGCTATAGAAACTTTTAAATGTATAAAACTAAATCGTATTCAAATCGTTGTGCTCTTTAGAGATACAGACCGCATTTAAAGGCACTCAGGAAAATATTATCCTTCTGACACTGCCAAGCATCATGAATGAGCTGAAGGAAAAAATAAAGCTTGATATGAACTTAAATAGACACAACAAATTTAAACGTCTGTGGACAAACAGGATCAAATCCGTGGCCCACCGCCCTTCATATGACTCTTGTAAGAATAACACGCTAGGCTTGTGTACAGTCAACTAAATATTATATTTATTTACTATAGATCAATGTTGGTGAAGTTTAATGAAATTTGACTGTAAATAACAGCGAGGGGCTAACTCCCATTTCCCCTTCTCAGTTTCCAAGAGAATCTTCGGCCATTGTTGTGCCCACCATGTCAGGCTCCTTGACCTCCTCGTCTAGCAATGCCAGCAAGAAAATCCTCTTGGCCCCATGTGAAAAAGCAGTGGTAACCAACTAATACAACGAGCTGGTCAGCGAACACAAATGGTGCCTATCTTCTGGTGTTTTCGTCGGCGATCGTACGATGGATTTGGCCACAAAGCATAACTATGAACACCCTTCGCATTCCATTATCATTGATCCTTCTGATCCAAATTGGTCTGGCAGCTTCTCCAAGGATGAACTGAATGAAATCATTGCCTACCGCCAGACTCATCTCCCACAGTTCCCCAGTGAATATTCTGCTTTCTTGTGTTCATTCACCAGCATCACTAGTCCATCCGAGCTATATGAAAAGGCCCTTTCTTTTGATCTCGACCTTGATGCTGACAAAGACTTGATTTGGATGCGTGATACAATCATGAAGATTAAAAAAAAAAAGTTCGCATAGAGTGAATCACCCGTGAATGAGACATATTCCAAAGCTCATATTAGGAAAATAGCCTGGGGCTTTGTATTTGGATACCCAGCTTAATGTCAAGATGGGCGAAAATAGCTGCAGCTCGAAAAAACAGCAAGAGAGAGCTAGAGTCGACCGAGGCCCGGGTGAGCTATACGATGGGTACTTAGTCGTATCGATTTGCTATATTACTGGAATGGCGTTGAATTGGGAGGTGCAGAGTTTGGAAAACAGTAATCAAGCATCATTATAAACAAGTATCTTGATGAAGGTAGCAAGAAGTTGCCAAAGGTATTCAAAGACCTTATCTGTACCGCCGTGGAAGCCAGACGCGGCCTCATCAACGAGGTAAAGATTGCAAGATTTATTGTGATAGATGCGCAGGAACAAATGCTAATGTTGGATATCCCTGCTGGAAAGGTGTGTCGCCTAAGTGAGTTATAACTAATATATAAAAGAAAAATACATGTAGATTATATTGTATTAAAAGATCCACCATACGTTTATTTCAAAAGTATTCGAATGAGACGATTTGCCTTGGTTTCTGTTTCATCATCATGTAAGGCACTCGAATGGCCAAACGATCAATAGCCGTTCACACCGAGAACAGATTTCTTTTTACGTGATTGATATGTCGGCTGCTTTTCTGCAATTAGAGGAAATTCGAGTGCGTTAATATCACATAATATTATTAGTATATTAACACAAATCTAAGATAAATCAAGGGAAAGAACTTTATAGCTTGTTTTGTTAGTGGAAGTAGCACGATTGATTTAAAGAACATTGACTTTTAATGAACAACATACTAATATGTAGCCGACAGCAAACTAAAAGGTTAACTCAAGGCTGTTGATATAGATTCGTTCACTTTATATATCTCATCCATTTGATATTAAAATACACTTAAGGAGTTTTGGTCAATGCTATAAGAAAATTCTTTAATTTTAAAGTGTAGCAACCCGGCGATTGGAATTTTCAAAATGCCAAAAAAAAAGATCGGAAGGGGGCGAGGAAGAAGGAGTTGGAATATCCAATAACTGGGCGTGGTTACTAGTGTGCAGAGAAGGAAAATACCAAAAATTATTCTTGTTCTATCACGTCCTTTTGAAATATTATGAATAATTTCATTGATCTTCAAAAGATAATTATTAAATCTGAAATATGATGTTATTAAATAACTTTTTTTAAGTCTCCATCAGATAATATAAGCTTCCATATGTAAATATATACTTTGGAGTCGGTGTTAAATAAAATTATTATCATTTTGTCGTTAACCCTAATTAAACAGGTAATCCGAATACCTTTAAGCTTTTTTTTTCTTATAATTTCATCGTATTTTAATAAAATGATGAGTTTAAACCTTCCAGATCAATCAAGATCTGTTTTAATCAGACTACATTCCAAAAAAGAATGGATCGTCATAGGAATGTTCGGTAATGAATTATTAATCATATGAAAAATAATTGGTTTCAGACATTTTCTACAAAATAAAAGCAATGTGGTATTAAATAGTGTCAGAAATCCTATAAATTGTCAAAAGATAAATATAAAATCTATTTTTATTTTAGCTTTTAATAGACTAAACCCGAAAAAGTGACAAGTGCGGTCAAACACCAATTAAAATGAAAAATGCCACCAAAGTACAAACAATAAGGTTGAAAGACCATAATGTTAACAAACGTACAAGATGATATTTTACGAACAAGACAATGAACTATCACACATACATGATATGTTATTTTTTGACCAGATTAAACTACTAATTAAAATATTTATGAATTTTATAAACCGAAGTCCAGACATTTATATCAACACCAATCGAATTTGTCTTTTTGATATTCTTACAGCTGTAGAGATCGCTCAGGAATAACTAGAATCCTTTTTTTAAAATTTTTATTTTTCATGTTTGAAAGATACAAGGGTAGTTTTAACCTATTCATTCTAAGGCTAAAGCGGCATCAAGTGTATACAATTACATGGTAATAAGTAAGTACGAACATACAACATAATGTAATAATAAAAGGAGGACAAGAGAAACCGCCTCAAGTAAGAACTTGTTCTGAAGCAAAGGCGCACTTAACTATCAAAAGGTCTTTGAAAATAAAAGGAAAAGAATTGTTTCAGCCATCCCAAAGTTACTTAAATATCATACCCCTTTTTTCTTAAAAAAAGAAATGTTAATTTGTGCTTGAGACAAGTAAAAGTTGACATATCACCAAGCCATCTTTAACAATATGGGAAAATTAAAATAGATTAGTTTAAGAGAATAAAAAATAAAAAGACGAATTAAAAAAAAAGCGTTGCATTGATTCCCGAAAGTCCGAGGTACACAGAAAGAAAAGCTGAGTTGAAGAGTTGGACAAGAAAGACTGTTGTTCTGGCAATGAGGCTTGGCTTATTAATTAAGGACCTTCACAAAAATTCGACTGATAGCAAAAAAGGATTTAATTGGACATCCTTATTGTTTATAAAAATAAAAGATATTTGTAGTACAGAGGTAAACGTATTCAGTTTAAGCAGCCAGATATACTCAAATAAAGAAAGTGGCGTGCCTGATTGTGTAAATTATAAAATACTTGGGTTACTTTATATAAAGAATAAAGGACGTTTTATTTATGGAAAAGTGTCTGAGTCTTGATTTAAGGCGATGTTTATATTTTATTTTTGTGTCACCGATTCTAATGTATCGAATACATCACATCTCTTTGTTTGGCATCAAGATATTATCACATCCGCACAGGCCCATGGCATTAATTTATTTTTTATTTCGTTTAAGAAAACGATACAAAAGGAATGTTCAGCCGTTTTTCTTTTAAAGAAAAGAAAGGGGAAAATAGAAGAGAGGGGAAATATTTAATTTCTTCTCTTTTGATTTCTTTTAAATGCATACATTAGCCAAGTTGAAAAAGAAAAACATTCATGCACTTCTCTATTATTACCACTCATAGTTTCAATCATTAACACAAGTTATTCTTATTAGCAATTACTAATATATGCCATCTCGTAATCAGTTTACAGAAAGTAGAATCTAATTTAGACAAATAAATAAAAACAACTTCTACTTTTTAGGCTCACATGGTCGTTAATTTGACATGAAGAAAACAAAAAAAATATCAACGGTATGAAGGGGTGAAAATAAAAAAGTTAAAAAATAAAGGGTTCTTTCAAAGGGGAATAATTTTATGTCTTATAGGATATGCTTTTTTAAACCTTTTTCTATATTGATAATTGTTTTTCGTGTGGGAGTAGGCGATCCGAATAATCTGAAAAGCGAGTAACGATTATCAAGAAGCTATTGACGTGTTTATGATTCACCCAGAAAAGTCTCCAAAGCTAGTTTAACGGAGATTCAAACAATCAATAAAGTGGAGTTGAATCTAAATAAAGCTATTGGCTTAAAAAGGATATCATTTATACAAACATTCTCGATTTCCATGATCCACCGTTAACACACACACACACACACACAAACATGTTTATAAAAAAGAGCAGCTTTTCAGCCATTTATACCAAGAGAAAAGGCTTATTTTCTTGGCTTGATAATTATTCAGGTGACATTTTGTGCTTGTTATATTCTGGATATGCTAAAAAAAATAGGATTTTGTGCTTGTTTAGTTCCAGTTGACCAATTTTGTAAACAATATAAAAATAAAATTAGTTACACAAGTACGACTGGTGGCAATTTTTTTTCCAGGGGCCACAGTTGCCCAATAAAGTAGGACGACACTTTCCCTAAAAGATCAAAATAGTAACATTTTGCTATATCAACCATCATCTCCCTTTTTTTTCTTTCTTTTCTCTTTTTCTTTCACTTCTCTTTTCTTTATTCACTTTATCTTCTTCTTTATATATTACTTTTATATTATTTATTTTTAAATAATATTATATTTTTGTAAATAGATAATATTCATAATTATACACACGCACTAAATCTTTCCTTCTCTTAAATACAGAAATAAAGATCGGATAGAAAAAAAGGAACACAAACCAATAAAAAAACAAACTATAAACGATGTCAAATCCAAATAACCGTATGTCAGGTTATAGAGGTTCATCGACTGACCCACGAATGTCACAATATCAGATGCGACCTCAACAGCCTAGACCTAATAGTAGATCACAACAACCACAATCTGGTGTATATCATATGGATAACATGGCTCGACCTCCCCGTCCACCTTCACATCAACAACAAAGGCCTTATAGTCAACAGCAAAGACATCAGCAGGCCGGTTATCCTAACCAGCAACAGCAGCATCATAATAATAGAATGTCTCGTGAGCCAACATATCAATCGTCCAGACAACCTAATCCACAACGCATTCCTCCACCCGGAGGAAGACCTATGCGTCCGCCACCTCATGGTAGTCCAATGGTGCCTGGAAGCACACCTAATCAAGCACAAGGCCCTTACCGACGTGTGAGTATGAACCGTTCTAGATCTCTTTCTAGACCAGAAAGACAAAGACCCCGTCAGGGCATGTTTAGGTCCCCCTCACAGCAAAGACAGCAAATGATGATGTATGGTCCCAATGGTCATCCTCAAAATGGCGGCGGTAACGCTGGTCCTCCAGGTTATTCGAATGCACGTCCTCGTCCATCTCAGCCCATGCCAAATCGTCTTCAACAGCAGCTCCAGCAACAAAAAATTCAGCAGCAACAGCAACAGCAAGCTCTTTTGTCTGGTCCTGGTCCTAACCAACCTATCAATAATAACAACAAAAAAGACGATATACCCGAAGAAAAAGTAAAGGTTCTTACCAGCTGGTGGGCCTGGACTGCCTTTTTAATGACTTGTTGTATACCAAATTGGTTTATACGTGCTTGTTTAAGAAAGAAAAATCCCATGGTGCAGCAAGCCTGGAGAGAAAAGGTATGATGAGTATTAACAAAAAATTTTAAAAAAAAATAAGGGGCTCTTCAAAAAGCGGAGCAGAGAATTTTGAAAGAGAGAGAGAGAGAGAGAGAGAGAGAGAGCAGTGGATGGTTCAATACATATTTTTTTTCTTTGCATTCAACTAATCATACAACTTTATTTCATCACGATTTAAAATTATCTCTAGCTTTCATTGTGTTATATCATTTTTCTGCTTTGTGCTTCACTTGCATTTATTACTTATGGTTTAAATCGTACACTTTGCCCTTCAAACGGTACAAATACACCATATTCAATGGTTGTCAACGGAAACCGCATTCCGGTTTACAACAGCGACGTACGAGTATTTGGACAGCTTTATCCCATGGATGTGATGAAATCTTTCTTTGCCACAAAAGGCATGAACCTCACAAATGATTACGAAAACACTGATATTAGTGGTATCTTTGATGGCGATACCGGAAACTATTGTTCCAGCTTCGATACTGCTACGTCGTCAACTTTATCATCGTGCAGTCTTGTCGATCCTTACGGTGGTGGTATGACCACTCCTAACAACACCTGTCTTTCCTTGGCTGAACTCAAGAACTATTATAAAACTGATATGGGCGTTATTGGCTTTGACTGGGCAGATTTGGATACCAGTAGTATGACTGGTCGCGGTTTGGTTTTATTAGGTGATTCAGGTAAAGCCACAAATATACTTTTATAAATTTTTTATAAACAAAACAAAACAAAACAATAACAAACAAATATATTCTTTATTTTTGTAATATTTATCCTCACCAATTTTTTTTTTTTGTTAATAACTAGTACTTAATCTTACAAATTATCTAAGCCAAAATCCAGCACCATTCGGTGAAGATGTGGATCGTTCAATTAAAGCCAACCTCGCTAGCGATATTTCCTATGCATTACTTTATTCACCTGAAGGACGAGCAGCACGCAAATGTATGAATGCCCGCTACAAAGTCGGCATTATGGAAACCGAAACCGGCGGATGTATTGCAGATTCGATCATCATGGATTTGATGCTGGTGGTGATCATTGTGATGATTGTCATACGCTATAGCATGGCACTCCTTTTCCAATGGTTCATTGCTCGTCGTCTGGTGAAACCTGGAGGCCGATCCAATTGGCTTGCCTGGCGTTCTATCAAGGGAGGTAACAATGACCCAGCAAACCATATCCCAGGTCCTTACAATAACTATGGCCCGATGAACATCCAAAACAGCTCATCTACTTCCTTGGGCTCAGGCTCCAGTCGAGGTGGCACACCTGCCTTCAGCGAACAAAGTTCCGCTGTGGGTCTGGGTGGTGCTCGTTCCGATATTGTTACCACAGAGTTGTACACCGTGATGCTGGTAACGTGTTACTCGGAAGGCGAAGAAGGTCTTCGAATTACGATGGATAGTTTGGCTGAAACCACTTACTCCAATAAACACAAGGTAAGAAAAAATACATCTCCTTACTTTACTTTTATTATATATTTCATTATTTTCAATCATGTACTCACAAAAAAAATAATAATTCGTTGTTTAAAAAAAAAAAAAACTAGATCTTTTTTGTTATTGCTGACGGTATGATTACAGGTGCTGGTGAGACAAAGTCTACTCCTGACATTGTTGTCAGTATGATGGATCTTGATCCAACCATGACCAATCCTAAACCTGCTTCTTATCTTGCTATTGCTGATGGTGAAAAACAATTAAATATGGCTAAAGTGGTAAGAAGAAATCCATCACAATCTCAACTTGGAAGAATTACATTTTTTAACTTTTTGGTATTTTTCCCTTTCATTTTTTTTTATTATTATCCCCGTCTTTCTTTTTCTTTTTTGTAGTACGCTGGTCATTATAAAGGTGTCGCTTGTATTACTATTGTTAAATGCGGTACAGAACAAGAATCTGATCTTCCAAAAGCTGGTAATCGTGGTAAACGTGATTCCCAGGTAAGAAATATAAAAAAAAGGAGGTGTATTTTGGTTATCATCTCTGAATTTCATTTATATACATATATTAATATATATATTTTTTAGCTTATCTTGATGAGTTACTTCCAACGTGTCTTGTTCAACGACCGTTTGTCGGAACTTGATTACGAAATCTTTTGGAAAATGACTTGGTTAATGAAAGGTGTTACACCTGATAAATTCGAGACTGTACTCATGGTAAGGAATGCACACAATAAAATTGACATGTAATATACAAAACAAGTATAAACTCTATTTTTAACACATATACATGAACACAACCAAATTTTTGTACTCGTAGGTGGATGCTGATACAAAGGTGTTACCTGATGCTTTAACTTATATGATTGCTGCCATGGCTAACGATATCACTATTATGGGTCTCTGTGGTGAAACTCGTATTGCAAACAAGAGAACATCTTGTAAGTATTATTATATATATTATACCAATTCTAAATGAGCATATACTAAAAAAAGAATATATATTATATATGTAATGTAAAAATAGGGGTAACTGCTATTCAAGTGTTCGAATACTATATCTCTCATCATTATGCAAAGGCCTTTGAGTCTTTATTCGGTATCGTTACTTGTTTACCTGGTTGTTTTAGCATGTATCGCATCAAGTCTCCCAAAAATGGTGCATGGGTTCCAATCTTGGCCAACCCTGACATTATCCTTGAATACAACCAGAATGTGGTCACAACATTGCATGAAAAGAATTTGTTGCTTTTAGGTGAAGATCGTTTCCTTTCAACACTAATGCTTCGTACTTTCCCTCGCCGTCAAATGATGTTTGTCCCTCAGGCACGTTGTAAAACTATTGTACCTGATGAATTCAAGGTGCTTCTTTCACAACGTCGACGTTGGATTAACTCTACCGTGCATAACTTGATGGAACTTGTACTTGTCTCAGATCTTTGTGGTATTGCGTGCTTATCAATGCAATTCTCTGTCTTTGTTGATCTTATTGGTACATTGGTTTTACCTGCTGCTATTGTCATGACCATCTATCTTATTGTTAATACTGCTATCTCAAGTAACCCTCAATGGCAATCATTGGCATTGCTTATTGCTATTTTGGGCCTGCCCGCTGTCTTGATTGCTATTACTACCCTCAAGTTTATTTACGTCATGTGGATGTGTGGTAAGTTCTTATTAAAAAACAAATGAAAGTTGACATATGCTAATGGTTTTTATTCCTGTACATATTGTATATTAGTCTACATTATTGCACTTCCTGTTTGGAATCTTGTTTTACCTTTATATTCTTTCTGGCACTTTGATGACTTCTCATGGGGTGCTACTCGTGTGATTGCTGGTGAAAAGAAGGATAAAGGACATGGTGATGCTGAGGGTAAATTCGATCCTTCTCGACTTGTAATGAAGAAATGGGAGGATTGGGAGACTGAACGTACCGGTCAGAAGTTTAACAAGAAGATGACACTTAAAACACCTTTGGATACACCTTCTGCTTTTGATGGTAAATCTTCAGTTACTCAAAGTACCGCCAGCTTTGGAAATATATTCAATGATAGAAAGATGTACAATTCCTCCCCTGCGTCCACCGTTGTTAATTCAACTTAATTACAATAATCCCCTCTTACTCTAATTCCCTTTGTTTTAACATTTTTGATTTAGTCTTTAGATACTTTTTTTCCCTTTTTTCCGTTTTTTATTTCTTTTTATTGCTAAAAAACACTTGTATAAATAAATAAAAATGCATTTTATCGATAGTCAGATCTATCTAGCTTTCAAAATCAACAGCAATTAAATCTGCAAAAGTAGGTTTGTACTTTTTTTCGAAGTCAAGATGAGCTTGATGTTTAGCATAAACAGGAACATCCTATATTTGTATTATCAGATGTAAATATTTATTTTATAAAGCAGTTACGTTTGTTTACTTTACCTCTTTTTTCTCAAACTCAAGAACCCAACCTTAATAATAATATTAGTAAACAAAAAAAAATAGCTAAAAATAACAATAGATGGTTATGCAGTATTACCCCATTCAAAACCTTGGCTTCTGTCTGTAAATGTTTTTCCTGCGGTAACGTGGATGACTTCAGGGATTGCATCTTTTAAAGCAAGCATAGACTTGATTGTTTCTTCTTTTTGCTCTTCCGCGATTTCGGGCTTAAATTTAACAATAACTATACAAAAATAAACATATGAATAACTGAAAGTGTTTACTTCATCTATCAAAACAAACATACCAGTATGAACAACTTTCATGGTTAATAATTTGAATAAAAATATTAGATTGAAATGAAAAAGGAGAAAAAAAGTATTTATTTTCGTGACGCTGGGTCTTACTTTTTTCAATTCGGGGGAATTAAATCCTCCGAAAAAATAACATTTATTTAAGTAAAACAAAAAGCTTGGGGTCAAAAAGACATATTTAATTGAAGCAACAACTTTGTCGGATAAAGTTATACCAGAGTATGATTTATTTTAGTAAATCTTAAATGATCTTGAGAAAATCATGGTGTAAATTTGAAATAGATTACTGCTTGGGTTGCTTTAGAAGGAAGCTCCCATGATTTTTGAATTGGCTGAAGACAGGTATTTTTAAACCAAGTTTGATCTAATTTTGCCTCAAAAACTGTCTGATGTAATTTAAACTGTGGTGAAAATTAAAGAAAACCAATACATGTTCAAATTTGGTTTCTATTTCCAAATTTACATCTGCCAAAGTTTCATTTTATTTCAATAGACACGTAATAAGACTCAGAACCTAATCTAAAAATAGTGTGATAATAACTGTTGAGTAACAGAAATTGAATATATTATCATTATTTGTAGATACAAAAAAATACGGTTTATCGATCCAGGTCTCTACTATAAGAGTATTGATACATCCAATAAGCCCATAATGATTATTAACACTTTAATTCAAGTTGCAGTTGTGTAATTTAGTATTATTTTTATATGCGAAGTGAAAATATATATTAAAATTCTATTTTTGAAGATACTAGTAATCAAGTAATTACTTGAAGTATCATATAAGATAACTCGGCCAATTCACTCCAATAATGGTAAGTTACTAAAAGACGAGTAAGGAACAAGGAAATTATGAAAATTTAGACTTTATATTAGTGCATACGCAAAAGTCGAAACAAATAGTTTTGTCAGCTTAAAATTACATCTATTTACAACCAATACGATGATATTTGGTAGTTAATGACGAAGCAAATTTCATAGATGCTGCAGGGCATACTCCATCTATATCTTACGCGTGTATTTTTTAGTGTTTATGAAGATGAGTAAATCTTTCGAAATATTGGTTATGTATCTAAGAACTTCAATAAGCGTCGATGTTCAAAACGTAGCATGACCATCTTCATCGATTCAGCAATTATACAATTAGTTTCTCTATTTTCTTTATATTCTATATTCTATATTCTTGCTGATAATTAACAGTAGTATTATAACTCTAAAAACTCTATAATACGTTTTCTCTAGGGAGGGAAGGCTATGAAATTCATGCACTCCACAAAAAAAAGCATAATAGATTAAGCGGAGCTCTTTTACTTTATCCTGATGTTCAAAAATGGTTGATTTCTATTTTATATAATTTTGTTTTGACGCTTTTTTTAACCAAAAAAAAAAGGAAAAAATGATGAAGCTTCTTTTCTTTTCTTTTTTAAATATAGTAATATGTTATGATTCTGCAATTAAATAATTATTTACTTGGGAGGGCTATTGTTTTATAAAAGGAAAAGATAAGTTAACCGTCCATGGAATTCACTTGTATTTAACTTACTTGTAAACAATCTTTCTGGACTTAATACCAGCCCACTTGAACTTCTTGAGGTAAACGGACAAAATGGTCATACCAGCCATGATGACAGTTGCCTTCATACCCATCTTCTTACGGTCGTCGTGTTCAGGCTCAGCAGCCCAGGCAAGGAAAGTACAGACATCCTTGGCCATCTGGGAGGTAGTGGCAGGAGTGCCATCCTCATACTCAACAAGACCATCGAAAAGAACACGGGCCATGGCAATAGCACCACCGGGGAAGTAGGGGTTATAGTTCAAACCTTCACGGACTTCAACACCTCCGGGGGCATCAACGTAACCAGTAAGAAGAGCAAAAACGTAGTCCTAAATAATACAACTTTTTCAGCGTTGTTCAAGTCAATGCAACCACCTCAGTTGCTTAATTACCTCTCCGCCGTGGCGAGCCTTGGTGATCAATGAAAGATCTGGGGGTAGAGCACCAGCATTACCGGCACGAGCAGCCTCTTCGTTGGCATAAGGTTTGGGCATATAATCGGCAGGCTATTATATGAAAACTGTCAAAAACAAAACCCTCCAAAAAAAGCCTCCTCCTTCTTATATTTCTATTTTTTCTCGGATATAAAGTACTGTTTCTCCCTCTTCAAACCAATTGTTACCTTGCCGGGTCTATCAAACATGTCACCATTGTCATCGGGACCATCTTGATATTCAAACTCTTCGGCCATGGCCTTGACTTCTTCTTCAGTGTGAGAAACACCGATCAAGTTTCTCCAAGCGATACGGTCAAGAGAGTGACAAGCGGAACAGACCTCTCTGTAGACTTGGTAACCACGACGGATACTATAAACGCAAATGATTAAGAACGATGCAAGGCGTAAAAGTAAGATGTTTGATATTTACGAAGCGTGATCAAAAGTATCCAAAGGACCACTGTGAGGCCAAGGGTGAGAAGGAGGGTGAAGACCTTCGTCAGCCATGTTGGCAGAAACACTATTATCAATGTACATATAAGCTAAAGCAGTGGCACCGACGATACCGGTGGTGACAGCACTGACTTGCTTGGCATTCTAGATATTACATAATTAATTTATATTTCTCTATTGTGTATAATATTCTCTTTATATATTTACAGCAGCAGCAGCAGGTTTGGTGGAAGCAAAGCGAATCTATAAATGAAGAAGAGAATGAATAAGTAAATGTGTCCGTATTACTTGTTTTATTTCCAATATCAAGACGACATGAACCTGCATGGACTGCTTTGCAGAACGTCTCGCAGTCTGAGAGGCAATTCTTGCGAACATCAGGAAATTAAAAAGAGTAGGGAGAGAGGGGGTTGTTCAGTTTAATTTAGAGAAAAGAAAAATATAAAAGAAATAAGACCACCTTTAATGATATTACCAAACAAGACAAAAAAAAAACGTGCGGGGATGTAAACACAACCTTTTTTGTGCACTTCTTTTTTGGTGTGCGGTCCAGTAGTGTACAGGCCCCTCCGAACCAGGCTAAGTTTCTTATTGCGTCACAAAGGCAAGCAAAAATGTATCACGTGACTCTTTTTGCTTTTGCTGGCTGCCACTTTGTTGCTTTTTCTTCCACAATTGCCCTTCAAATGTACTCTTGTAAATATATAATTTTATTTAAATCTATATAATCCATGATAATTGAATACGAATTAAAGCATGGTTTAACGAGACTATGCTTGAGACAAATTGTTATGTGCCTAAATCAAACATGTTGTGATTACATATAGTAAAAGTATTTTGTTTTCATAAGAGATCGAATTACTCGAGCAGTGGAACCTTTCATAAATTAAATCCAGTGTTTTGAATTATTTAATAAGAGTATATTTGTATTAGAATTGACAAATTTTTAATTATGCATTTGAAAAATGAGCAGCGAATCGTTTTCTTTATTGTGCTTGAAAGCGCTGTTATGTTTTTTTTGTATGGATTCTACGGCAACGATTAATATTTTACTTTCAACATAGTGATGGAAACAATTTTAGTGGTAAATCCTGATAAAAAGTCAAAGTATAGCATAAAAGAATACCATTGAAACTTCTTCCCCTTTCCCATTCTATTGGCATCTAATAATCTATTTCCTAGTGATACATCTGCGAACGGTTTCATCAATACTTTCGGTCATTTATATTACCAGCAATACGGTCGAGAAAATTTTAACTTAAAACCGCTCAACTTTGTTACTGTTAATAAGTTCTAAATTTAAAATTGGGATGTCAAAAGCTGGCTTATTTAATGCATACCAAGCCAAGAATACATTGATTTTTGTATTTTTATAATAAAACAAGAAAAGTTGGTGCATATACTAGAGCAGCACTAATTTGATCAGCGAAATGTTTGCTGTTGTGGAACTAGATGTAATCAATATTTAACAATACGTGAGTTTAATCTGTAGCATTTTTCTTTTCACATGATGATCATTACTTTTTTTTTGTAACTCCTTCAGTAGTAGTATTATAAACAAAATTTATGCTGATCTTACATTCTTTCTCTTTTCATTTCTCTTACTTTAGTTTATAAAAGTTTTAAGATAAACGTTCATCATAATGATATTTCTCTGAACTGAGCATTTTTATACGTGAATTAAAAGCAACGCTGGATAGTTATATTCTGATACTCCATTTATTTTTTTTGGAGAGATTCTCTTACACATACATAGAATATATGCAGACCGGTAGCTTGAATGCTAAAAATAATTGATCTCAACAATGTTTGTTTTTACTATTTCTGCATTGTATTAATGCGGTTTTTATGATGGTGATAATAGCAAATATATTACCGCTTCTCTTTCTTATTAGGAGTGAATCGTATTTACTAGCTATTTTAGTTTTACCGAATAGCGCAACACTTATTCACTTAGAATCAACTAATTTTATGTCAGCCAAATAAAAGAAAAGGAAAACGAGGAAAATGAGGGTTTAAGGTACTAAATTAAGTTAAGTGTTTTTCACTGTTTTCAACTTTTTAATAAATGGATATAACAAATAAAAAATAAGCGCAATAAATAAAAAATTGAGTTCATTCAAATATATTTAAAGCAAAACCCCTTGCAGTTTTGTTTTATTTTGCTTTTTTTTATAGTGACTTGATTCAAATTCTTATAAAGTGTAATAAACAATTAAGATTATATCAGCTATGGAAAACAGTAGTCGATCATAACTTTATTTGCTTTAAAATTTTGAATTCATTATTATAAGCCAGTTTTGTTATAAGATAGTTACTTATATATGTTCCCCTTTTTTCCTTTGTAAAAGTAAAAAAAAAAAAAGAGAAATGAAGTGAAGGTGAATGAGCAAAAGAGAGAAGCTGGACCTCCTCACTTCCTCCTTTTAGTGAAGCAAACATTTATTTATTTTATTCCACTTCCTCCTCCTTGCTGGTTCAATCCCCTCCTCTTTTCTCCTTTTCAATTTTATTTCTTTTTGATTTTTTATTTGCTTTTCTTTCTTTTTCATTATTTCACTTTATTTTGTTTTCAATTATTATAGCTTAAAAATTGCTATTTAATTTGAGCAATTGTACACACAATAAACTGCATTATTTTTCTTGCGATAACTGTTTAGATAAATATATAGAGACAGAAATAATCATTTAAACAATTGCTTCTATACCATTCATTCATACAACAATGCACAGTCCATGGGTTATATTCACAGTTTTGTTTTCAGTCGTTTATGGACAGTCAACAAAAAAGAGTAAAGTTATAATAGAAGTACATATAAAAACATTCTAATTGGCATGTTATACTAATATTTACTATTATAGTGTGCGGTCAAAATGGAAATACAGACACTATTTGCTCACCTAATACAGGAGAAATATGGAAAAATGGAACATGGTATCCAATCTCTTGGAATCCATTGTACGTAATTAAAAAGCAAGAAGAAAACAAAACAAAGCTAATATATATATCTAGTTATATATATTTATATATATATATAAATAAAATCATATACAGTTTATTAACTATAATATACCAAAAAAAATTGTAATTCATAAATATCATATGTAATACATATTATTTAATATAGATATCCAACCTATGTAGCTTCTGTTAGTATCATATTAGGGAGATTGGTTATTTATTTCACTATTTCTTATAATCTCATCACAACTTTCTTTCTCATAGCCATCGATAGATATCTATATTTACTTTGTACAAAATTATCAAAATACTCTTATAAAGAAGTGGCTAAATATAATTACTTCCAAAGGCACTTTTCCAGTTCAGGTCGATAATTCATGGAGATTAGATCCGACAAATAAAACATATGACAGCATGATATATATTGTGTCAAGTGGTGTCGATCCTGAAAAAGAAATGAATAGCATATTTTCAGATTATCCAAGACCTGTTCACTTCAGCGTAGAGCGTATGTGACAAATAAATAAAGACCTACATGTGCACTAGGATGGGTCTAATCTTATTTTATTTCATTTTGTTTTTAGAAATTGCAATACCACCTCCAGTCACTACAATCTCTTCCGTAACAGTATTGGCACCCACTCCTACTGGTTTACGAACATCTGCATCAGATTTCATTACTCCACCACCTCTAATTGAAAATAATTCCAAATTAAATGATTCTAATTCTCATAAAGAACAAGTACAACCCTGGGTTATTGCAGCAATTGTTCTTGCGTGCTTAGCTGTGCTTTGTGCATGCCTTGCAATTGGATGGGTCACACGACACAATAAAAGACGAAAAATTGGAGAAAAGGGTGGAGAGAAAGGTCATTTAGCATTAGAAACACCGACTAGCTCTATGTTCCCCATGAATGTATCCGAGGAGATCTGCAGAGAGAAACTTCAAACATTTAGCAGTGGATCGATTGCCACATACATCAATCCCAGCAGCCACTTATCAGAACCTAGCCCTCTAAAACTATATTGCAGCAGACCAAACGGAAGTCAACCAGGTACTGTGAAGAGTCAAACCGTGCCCAACACACCAGTCAAAGCAATGGCAAATGATCAGAAAATGGGGTTTATTTCAACGCCAAGTTTACCATTGGAGCAGGTCTACGGTGCTCGACCTTGTTCCACAGCATCATTCAGCAATATTTCTAGCCGATCTGAGCCCCCTTTGACATCTACAGATGCACTATTGATTGCAGATACGTTTAGACAACGCATGAGGTGCCCTGAATGGCAACAGCAGCAACAGATGCAGAAGCAAGCTACAGATGAAGATGAAGAAGCAAAGCGAAGACAATTAAGTGAAGATTTACTAAAGAAGGAGCTAGAAGCAGAAGGAACATTGATGAAAAAAGTTGGAAAACGAGCTCATTTATTAGCCACCACCTATCAAAATGAGTAAAAAAAAACTTATACATATACACCATTTTTCCATCTTGTACTTTTTTTATTATTATTTTTAGTTTTGTCTTTGCTTTTTTTTCAAAAGAAAAAAAAGAGACAGTAGATCTTAAACGATACTTTGCATTTTTTTATGTATACAACTTCTCCTCATAACCCTTTTCTTCTTATTTTCCTATTTATCTATTTTACTTTATATAAAACTATTTTGTAACTCTTTTTTTTTAAATTCACATTCAATTGATCTGCTTTTTATTTTGTATTATCATGTCTTATAATAATAAACTCAACATATCACAACAGCTACTTAAAGAATGCCCAAAATAATGTTACTGCTATCAAAATGTAAGGGTATCTAGATAAACTATACAGTTAACGACAAGTCAACTATATCAAGCAATGGACTTATTCGAAAAGTATATATGAATTTTTGCATGCAATTTAACCAATAAAGTATCGTACTTATTTAATACTTCTTTTGGTAAAAACAATAACAAAATAAAATCATTCCCCCTTCTTACATAATATGCATTTTCTCTTTTTTTTTCCAAGAATCGGATTTCTTCTGATTATATCAAAAAAATTGTTGTTTATATAGTACCAATGATTTAACTATAAAAAACTGTTGGCCTATCTGTTGCATAAGAGCTTAAAATATCCTTTTAAAATGTACTATGTGCACCTGATTTATATAGTACGATAGCGAATAAGTAAAAACTTTTTCATAACAGGATTATTATAAAGCTGATCCAGAAAAATCTTAGAATTAATACAACCTACGAACGATATGCTGGAATTGCCATCTTCCATTGATTCAAATGAACCTATAACAAAGAGTGAAATGTTATACTTAAAGAACAGAGACAATAGAAGACATACTGATTATGATAGGTCAAAAAATGAACCTTGACAAATGAATATAGGTATTTCAAGTATGATTGCAACAAAAAGGTTAAAATTGTTAGATGGGCGACATGCACAAGTTTTACCAGAGCAATGAAAAATGAAAAAGGGGAAAGCACATCCCTCGATGAAAATATAGTACTGTTGCCAACATGACCTAGAATACGTAAATAGTGCCAAGTGGTTTATTGTTAACTTTTTGTTCCGTTCATTGAAAAATGACATAGTCCTTTCCGAATTCACAATTAAAATAGTTCTAATGTAGACCCTATCATTTTATTTCGAGCGAAATACGGGTATAGTATGGCGACGGTACTCTTTTCTTGTCACAAAGACAAATAATGAAAGAAACAATATTTTTATAGTGGATGTATCTTTCTTGGAATCCATGCTTTTCACATTGATATGAACTCACTTTATAAACCCATTTCAAAACCAAATTCTACCATACCTTATTTTTGGCACCTCTTTTTTAGAGGAGTTCGTTTAAAGCGTGCCCTGATTACATAATACTTTTTTTAAAGGTCGAAAGAATAACTTTTGAGTCTCCTTTTTTCTTTCTTTATAAAATTCGTTTTTTTTTAGTTTTCTATTATTATTGTTGTCTATATTTTATTTTTATTCGCCTCCTTTCCATAATATTATCATAAAACAGAAAACAATTAAGCGATTATATAAAAACCTTGCTTTGTGAAACAGTAGAATTCTATGAATAGGTAACCTGAAAGCTCTTGGCTGTTTTTTTTTATTACACCAAGATTTGTCCAATTTTGCTAAAAGTGGGAAAATGCATGTGGGTTTCCTAAAATGTGCAGAGCCAAAGCTTTTCGGATTAAACTATGTTTTTCTTTTCGAAAAAAAGTATTCAGCTAAAATTCTACCTTTTTTTAAGTAAAGCAAAAGCCCATATGATATCATTTCATTTTGTAATTTATAACCTTAAAAACTAGTTTTCTTTTTCTTTTTAAGGTAGCAGCCTTATACAGCGCTACACTTAATTTAAAACATAGTCTCACTTGATCAACTATTATTTAAAAGTGAATAAAAAGCTGCTAAAGCATACTAAACTGTTACGCACCTATAAGCTTCCTTACCGATTATATGAGAGGATAGATGAAGGTGAACCTTATTTTAAGAGCAATTCACTCTGGTTCTATCAAAAAGAACAATTATAATAAAACACCATTTATAATCACCTTTGTCTCTACAAATAGTGGTATTTGTCTTCGTTCTTCTATTATTTCCGTTGTTGATGTAACATAAAATTGTATTTGACTCTTTGTAACACCATAAACCGTGTGTTTAACTTCACCTTTTTGTCGGAGAACCTTTTTTTAACTCATTTTCTAAATAGCAAAAAATGATGAAAATCAATTCTGGATCAATCACTAACAAAGATAAGTATAGAAATTAAAAATTATAAAGCTAATATTCAAATACATTTTATATTAAACAATTAAACAAACGTTATTACTGTTAGTAAGTCCTTTAGAAATGCTAAATCATGTTGGTTCCTTCATTTCTACTTTTTTTTTTGAACTGAAGCTCATTTTGTTGTACAAAATGAAATTTCCAGATTTTTTCACTCCTTTAATCGTAACACACAAATTATAAGCAATATAGAAAAATGAAATAGCAAAATAAATACCATTGACAATAAGGCCATCACTGCTATTATAATGAGTAAGTGTCTTTCTTTCTTTCTTTCTTTCTTTCTTTCTTTTTTTTAAATTTCATTCAATACAGTTAAATGTACCACTCATATTATAAATGTAAGTGTGCTTTGATAAAAAGAGATTTTTGTACTTTTGCTTTACCGTACTCTGTAAAATGAATGTGTAACGATCACTTGTACCAAAAAAAAAAGGGTATCATTAAAATGTTATTATATAAAAAATGAATGATGATGATAATCATTAACTATTATTATTATTAAATTATAAAAAGAAAGAAATATATAAATAAAACTACACAAATCAAAAGAGAGGATTAAATTACTAAGAATAATAAAGAATATGCAAAAAAGAAAAAAGATGTATAAAAAATGAAAAAGGGGGAGAGCGCTGACTCGGTTGTTTACAATTCACGGAAAAAAAAAAGATTAACTGGAGCTTTTGTTTTTACTTTTCGCTACTGTGGTTGTTTTTTTCTTCTTTTTCAATTCCTTTTCAAATTTCTTATCTAGATTCTCTAGCCATGAATCTTTAATGTACCATAACTTATGATTTTTTAATGTTTGTTTCTTTTCAGGACCGACCTATTCAAAAAGCCATGTTAATATTTTTTTTCTTTTTTTTGCAAGAAATATAAAATTAAGTGTTACCAAATAATTCGCATGCACAATAAAGGGTTCGATTCCGTGTTTGTTAGGGAGGTCATGGTGAAAGTAAACAAAGCCATTAGGGAAATGAAGTACATCCAAAAGCACAACAGATGATGTGCGAACATCCATATTAAGACTATTTAAGGCTTTGTTCATAGCCCCTTGTTGGGTGACGTTGTCTTCGGTATCCTGGATCTGAATGGTTTCTGCAAGCATGCGTTTCATATTGTCGGTGGGGCGCATGAGATAAAATCCACTGTTGATGATTTTTTGATCAAAGCCTTCTTGTTGGAAGAGCACTTCGGTCTCCTTGCGGATATTTAAGAAAGTATCAACATATTCAACCATACGAGGTCTTGTCCACACGATGTCCACATCAGAAAAGAGTACATTGATATCGAGATAAAGTAAGCGTTGTACTACCAACGTTTTTGAGTGTGTAATCGCCCTGTACTTGGTACTATAGTAATCTTCAAATCCTGCTTCAACTTCGGTATGAAACCATGAATCGGGGATTCGCGAGGCTCTATCACCGTACCCTGCCAATTTTAGATGTTCATACAGTTGCTCGTCAAGACAGAATATCAAAAACTTTTCTTCGTTGGTACGCTTCAATGATTCGATCCAATTGTAGACATGATCACGCATACCATAATTTGCCGTGGCAACAATGAGCACTTTTTCTTGAACAAGGTTATTGTTGATTTTGTTCATTAATGCTTTTGGTGGTGGTGGCAAGGCGTCGGGAATCTCGATATGGTCATTGGTAGCAACCTGCTCCGCCACTTCCTCTTCTTCAGCCTCGGCTCCTTCGTTGCTTCCTGTATCATCTTGGTTCTGACAGGCACATTCAAAGGGGTTATAAGTTGTAGAGTTTGTTACATCAAAGAACGATTGTACGTCAGATAGATATTCGGAATCAACTTGAGCTGATCTAGATTGTGATGAATAGAGATGACCAAAGTAGATCAGGGAAGAGGTAAAGAAAAGGAGAACAACAATTATAAGACCTTTCTTTTGGTCTGCTAGCTTCATGGTATAATATGGTTTATAAAATTACAAGTTGTGTATGTATATATGTATATAAAAGGAATGTGAAAAAGGAATAAGCAATTGAAAGTAAAATGAAGGAAGAAAAGGAACGAAAAGAATAAATATGTAATCAAAGGCACACAAAAAAAAGATGTAAAATTAATCAATAAAACGGGCTTTGAACACTTGAAATCAAGGTTTATCTTCTAAAATAGGAAAGCGACATGCTCCTTACTATTTTCTAATCCCAGCCCTATTCTTCTACTGTAACTCAAAGTTTTTTCTTGGTAAAGCATACTTTTTCTCTTAATAAGTGATGCTTAGATATGTAATGACTGTCGCTTAAATTGGACTATATATTGTAATAAATTATAATGTGTATGATGTAGAATGGCGTTGGCTTATATACACATTCATTTTCCCCATTTTATGTTTTTTAATTGACGCTGACATTCAAACTCAATCTGTGTATATATTTTTTATACACTTTCTTTTAGCACATAACCTTTTTTTGCTTTAGTATATGATATATGTACATACTTTGCCATTCCTCGTATATAACATAGTCTATGAAACTATGTAATAAAATATTACAGTTGTTGTTTGGTGACTTGGGATATTATTTAATACGTTAATATTAATATCAATAATTGGTTCAATTTAAATGGTAATATCTGGTCAAAGGGTTTGCTGATCCCACAAATAATTATATGTGCAAAATAGTGAGAATAAGACCCGTTTGACAGCCAAATAAACGCACTTTTCCTCTTAAAGGATAAGGCAATTAACGCGTCTTCTTACTAAAAATGACTTTCCATTCACTCGATTCATAAACAATGACACGTTAGAATAGTTATTTAAAATATATATGCAAGTTTATCTTGTTTAACGTCCCAAAGGAATAAAACCGATTACGTGAGGAGGGATGAAAAAAAAGGAGGGGTTGATGGTACAGAAAATAAGAACTATCCAGAGTATGGTTGATTGGTTTTCAAAATGGAAAACCGCGATCAGTAACCCGACTATGTCGATATCCAATGACAGCTTCACCGATCATCCTGTTATTAAAAACATATTTTCAGCCCTCAACAATGACGTAGATATCTGATGTATGGAAATCCAATGCCTACACACCATTGAGTAAGTTGTTTTGGTATACAATTCGGCTGTTTAAGTAAAAATGCTGAAGTTTTAAAGATATGATTAGCCAAGAATATTTCCAAGTGTTCCAAAATTCAACTTGGTACAAATATATTTGTTGCAAAAAAATAAAACACTAAAAAGGATCCAATCCGTTGAGTTGCCAATCCTAAGTCAAACTATTCTTTGCTTCTATTGCGTCAACATTTAATTTATAAAATCTTATACAAGCTTTAAAAGTTAAAGGTACCATATTTGTTCATAAGTAGTTTATTATAATAATATATATACAAAATATTTGTCTTTCTTTTAGAAGAGGCTTTGATTCTTTCAAAACATGGCGGGAGAGACAACTGGGGGAGAAGGGACAAAGTTTAGCTGAATCCATTGCAGTTCTCCTTAAATCATATCCATTATTTTCTTTGCCTTCCACACCATTTGGAACAGGGTCTTCAAGCTATCGACAATATCAGCTGGTGATTTTGGGAAGTTAAAGATGCTGGTTCGACTTAGGCGATACACCTTTCCAGCAGGGATATCCAATATTAGCATTTGTTCCTGCGCACCCATCACAATAAATCCTGCAATCTTTATATCGCCGATGAGGCCGCATCTGGCTTCCACAGCTGTACAGAACTTTTTTTTT
>VCJJ01001215.1:46053-58797 GCA_024139415.1 Backusella tarrabulga
ATAATCCTCTAATCTTGATGATTCATAATCCACATTTATACATTTAATATAACTCTTCATTCTTCCCACAAACAGTTTAGGTATGGCTCCATTTGCCTCTGTTCCCCTCATATTCTTTTCCAATTTATCTTGTAACAATCGATTAAACTCCTGCACGTCGTGTTGCATAAAAGATGCAACAGAATCCCATCCAAATGATCTCGTCACTTCAATTGTGGCTAGAGAGAAAGAAACAATGAATATATGTCTGACAACAAATGCAAAGATGAAGCAAACTTACTGACGGCGTCATTAGAAAACTGAAGGTTATAAAATAGTCGTTGGAGTGCAAGTGCTGTGCATGATAACGGATCTTCATTTTCGGTTGGGATTTGAAAAACAGCCTTTCGATAATAGTTTGTAAAGTAAAGTGACTGAAATAGCGAGTTCATGTAACAAGTGGCGCCTTGATTGGTTAGTCCAACATAATTTGTTACTTTTTTGGAATCATAGCTGTTATTGATGGACAATCAGTCATTTACCAGTGATCTTTTTCTTTAAGTATCTTACTTTCTAAAGTTGTGCCATAAAACACCGTTGGGATCTTCTACTATGCGTATAACGGCAGTGATGATGAGTTTATTATCGACAAGATAAGGACCTGCTGCTCCTTGTGATAATGACATCAAATCCATATATTTTGTAAACCCCCAATCTGCCTCATCAGATGTAAATCTATGATGCGCAACTTTTTAAGAAAAAAATATAAATTAACGTAAATGGCATGATAGAAATAAAATAAAAAAATAAAAAAAATAAAAATAGCTTTACTAGAGTAATTAATGCGAGTAGGGTTTAATGGATCAGTTAAAGCCAAAGCAAATTGTGCGCAGCAATAAGCGTCTTCATCCTCATTCTTTTTTATAGTTGGTGTCTCAATATACAAAGACAAATGTTCTTTTTGGCCATTGGTTCCCTCTGGAAATAATAATACATTCCTTTTTGTGTGTGTTAAACGTATTTATATTCATTATCTCTCTTTCTCTCGCTTCTTTCTTTTAAATTTACCATTCGGTACCGTCGTTTGATTTAAACACTGGGCTTCTTGTTGGATTTTCCAAGTTACTCCAGTTATCAATGGTCCAGTGATAACAGTGTGTTCCCAATATCTTTTTATTCAAAGGTAAAAAGCTTTTTTCTGCCCATTTCTCATCTGTTATTGTATATTAATATTTTTTACGTGTTTTTACTCAATCACTCTTTTTCCTTCTGAAAAAAAAAGCGATCGCCCAAATAAAATAATATAAAAACACGACTTACAGTCGTCTGGTAAAACAAACTGATCTATTTTCTCGGGTTCTTCTTTCATTTTTATCGTTATTCAGCTGTTGTTAGAACAAAAGGGGAAAGAAAAGAGAGAGAGAACAAAAAATAAAATAAAGCAAAACTTGTAAGGAACTCGAATTCATTTTTTTTAAAAAAAGGACGTGACGTCATTCTTTCTTCAATCTATCATTTTTACTCCTTTTGGTCAATCATTTTTTTTATGAAAAAAAGAGATGATAAGTGTACAAACCCACTGCGAAGACAACAAATATCAATGCTTGAACTTACTTTGACACACAAAATGCTTTTGAACGAAAAACTATTTTTTGTATCACCTGGATGAATCATCGCTCGTGTTTTTATCATCATTACCATTCTTCTGCTTAATAAGTTGAATGATTATCAGTAATGCTTCAATCATCTACAAAGGAAATGGCAAGGTGACGTTATTATTTTTGTTATTAAAGAAGAATCTACGGTTTGTCGATCATGGTTTCAAACAGCAAAAATAAAAATATTGGAGCATGAATAGAAGCCCCGATGCCATGCTTTTACATCTTGTAACGTTGATATAATATCACTTAACAGGTTTGAATCATCATCTTTGCATCAAACTTTAAAGTATGGGACTTATTAGTGTCCATAAATAAGCACATTACTATAACTAGGAGTTTGTATAGTGCAAGTCTTGCGAAAAGAAACGACTTATGAAGCGGTATCATATTAAAGAAGATATTTTATTGGTCTGGTGATTTATCTACCAGTGCCAGGTTTTATTAAAGTAATTTTATTAGAAAAACTAACGCTGTACTTGCAAAGAATATAGTCTAAAAACTACATATCGATTGTGTTTTAGTAGGTGATTTTGTTGCCACCACTATTAACAATGATCCAAGATATACATATATAGTTTAGAATAAACCACCTTTCGTATTCGAGTGATTCACATTGGCTATTGTTTGTGGTGGTAGCCTTAAAAAATGAATGGAACCAATGAGTTATAAACATTGTTAACAACATTTGCGATGACTGCTCAAAATGGACTCATCTTCCAAAATGATTTATATACGATGAGAAATATTGTAAATATTACCGATTACTCGGATAGCGCCAAAGTTGAACTGTAATAGTTTATATTCATACCAAGTTGAAGTAGTTGAAAATGCGATATTTGCTCAATGGCTAAATCCGGAAAAACAAAGATCCTGACAAGTGGTTCCTGGTATTTACAGTACTACCTGGGTGTTTTATCTGCCATTCTGCTGATTGGATATGTCAATCCTGTTGGATACAAATCTAATACAACTCTCTTTGTGTTTTCCATATTTATGCGACATTGACATTTCTTCAAGAAAGTGCGACAAATACATTTAATAAACTTAAAAAATAGATCTAAAATGACGTTACATTTAGATGGAAGAGATTATCATTTAAAGTCACTATTTGTTTTGAACCATCTTTTTAACTGTGACCTTTTTAGTTATTTCTCTTATAGAGGATCTCATTACTGTGCATCGTGCTCTTTTCTTTCTGCCTACCTCTGTTATCTTCTCTCAGTATTTTATATGTCATATCATTAGGGGAAAAAACAATACGATACAAATCGTATCTTGTCTTTTACCCCACGATAAAGGAACGGAGCGGGAAAAGTCTGTAAGTGAAAAGATTCGGAGAAAGTCTGGGAAAATGCAGGATTCTCCCAAAAGTGATGAATTGGCGGTCACGGATTTTTTTTTTTGGTTTTGTTAAATTCAATGAACCCCAACATCTCTTTTAATTACAATCTTTTTCTTACTTTTTTTCCCCCACAAACATGGTCTCTTTAATAAAACCTGTACCCATTTTTATTTTGATGGGTACCGCTGGTTGCGGCAAGACAAGTGTCGCCGAGGAAATGGAAAAGCGCTTAGGTTGTGTTTATCTTGAAGGTGATGCTCTTCATCCAAAGTCGAACGTTGATAAAATGGCAGCAGGTAGGAAGGGATTTTATACAACAGCAATAGAAAAAGCTTGGAAAAAAAAGGAGGAAAGAAAATTGACAGGAAAAATTAGGGCATCCTTTGGATGATGATGATCGCTGGCCTTGGTTACGTTTGATCCGTGATCGTCTTGTAGAAGAATCAGAAAAGGTAAAGGATGTTGATGGAAAGAGCCGTGCTGTTATTGTCACTTGCTCTTCTCTCAAGAAGGTCTATCGTGACATCTTGCGTGATATACCCCCTGAGGTGGCCTCTGTCACTTTTGTGTATCTCAAGGGCTCTCCCGAGCTGCTCTTGGAGAGAATTCAAGGTCGTAAGGGCCATTTTATGTCTGCTTCCATGCTCCAATCCCAACTTGATACTCTTGAAGAACCAAATGAAGAAACTGAAAGCGTTATTGTCACAAGCATTGTTCCTACTCCTGATGTTCAGGCTGAACAGGTCGTGAAAACAGCTGCTGAAAGAGGTCTCCTTCAGTCTTCCGATTAAATGGTTTCGGATGTCCCATCTCCTTCCTCGTTTTCTCTATTGTGTAATATTTAGTATTGCTCTATTTGTATTTTTATCATATAAATGCTCTTTGATTTAAGTTATATAAAACCATGAAACTGTATTTTTATAAACCACAAGCGGGCAAACATGATGGACTAGCAAAAAAAGCAAAAAAAGCAAAAAAAAAAAAAGAATATACACTTGTGTACAAATACACATTTTTCCAAAATGGTGATTTAATGAATCATAAATCGTTTTGAAGTATATGTGTATTTTCAAATCGTTGATTTTATGATAATAATTTATCCTAAAGTTACAAATGTAAAAAATTACTATTTCCTTTTTTGAATGATTTTGAGATCAGCCTAAATAGGGCAAATGTTTGCTATACCCAAATTAAGATCGATTCAAAGTACATAAAACAGAAAGCAAGCGTGATTGCCATCTGTTTTGATTAAATCTTAATAAGTACTTTGTTTTTGAATATAAACAAAAGTAATATATATATATGTACGTTGCTTTATTTTTAATCAATTTCTTGTTCCCCTAAAGTTATTTACCGTTGTCAGTTCCCCATTTTTATCATGAAGAACGATAGAAGCGCATCCACATCACCAGCAGCAATTCAAGAAAACACATCACTTGTAAATGTTGAAATGGCTGACTATATTCTTTCTATAGGTGAAAAGGGCACCAACACGAGAACAATTATACTTGAATTGAAGAATTTAGTAGATGATATCAAAGCGAGACAGAAAAAAAACAGAGTCTTTTATGAAACTACTGCCATCATCAAGCCTTTGTATACTTCAAAAATGCACTCAATGGAACAGAAAATGCGAAATATAAAAGCAAAAGCCAAGCACATAGCTCAAATAGAAATTACCCATCTTCAACAAAAGAGTAAGGCACTCGAGAAAAAGGTACCTGTCTACGAAAACAACTTGACAAGCAGCCGAGAGTATGCCGAGCAACGAAGGGACAAGAAGGCCAAGCGTGAAAGCCAATACCATAGACTCTACTATGTACCCATTTTATCACAGGAATTCAAAAAGAAGTATATCCGTGCACGAGACAAGCATTCAATGGCAGAAGAAAAATTATGTGAAACAAGAGAGGCGATTGACAATTGTCAAAAAGATATGTCTGCAACAGCAAGATCGATCACTGAGGCAAACGCAAAGGTCAAAGATCTAAGTGGAGATTACAACAAAATCAAGGAGGAACTACTCGAGTCAGATCAGACTTTACTCGAATTGCATGAAGAACATGGGTACTGGAAGAGCTTTGATAATAACCAATCCACCTTGGCCCTCAAGGCAATCCAAGATGTGATCTGCATCCTGGAAAATCACAAATCCAAACTTTCAGCGGGTGCACTAGATATCAACCAAGACTACATCAAGACATTCAGAATGAGGTGCTATGAATACGGCCAGGCAGAACAACAAGGTGAAAATCGCTGGGAACAAAGATCAGTCGATTTTATATGCTCCAAATGTAAAGTCAACCAAAAAGGATGGCCGATCCCGGACAAAGTGTACACCTCCAGTCTATTATGCACTCAATGTTACACAAAAACTCGTACTTCCATGATTGTAGAAAAGAAGGTAAATAAGCTCGTCAGCAACAAGTTTAAAATCGATCGAAATCAAAAGTCGCGTTCAGCGTCACCTTGTAAGAAAGAATCAGCTTCCTTTATAAAACCTTTACCAAGCAATCCTGCTTTTAAGAAAATGTTCACCATGATCAAAGGAAATTAATGCCATATTTTTTCACAGCAACATCTTATTGCTACTGCTATTATTATTATTTATAAAATATATATCGAAAATAACGTAAATACTTGATGACAATTTTGTTTTGTTTTGTTTTTGGTCTTTCTTTCTATTATGGTAATTAAAAAAGAATGTATTTCACTTTGTTATATTTGAAGACTATTTTTTATGAATCACAACATCTTATTACACATGCTGACTGGGTACAAGATACTAAATAAAATGTATTTCAATTATCACTGTATTTTTATTACGAAGGAAAATAACAAAAAAAAGTCAAGATATACTATTAATATAAAACATCACAAAAGAAAACGTAAACTGTCTAGCAAAAATAAAAGAAAATAAAATTCTATCAGAGTTATCGCTCAGGGCCATTGTACGCAAGCAAGAGGTTGGTTTGTTCAACAGGAGATTTCAATACACCTGGGGTTGCTATTTGCATAAGCATGTTGTAAAGATCATCTGCAGAATTAAATTTTCTTTCAGACATCAGCATGGCTGCGATTCCAGTAACATGAGGACTGGCCATGCTATATCATCATATTTAGCAAATGCAGTCATTTTTTTAACAAAAAAAGCAAAAGGTTTTACCTAGTACCATCCATTGTTTGACTTTGACCATTCAACCAGCTGCTTGTAATATTTGTTCCAGGAGCATAGATACGCACACATTCACCATACGACGAAAAGCTAGGAACTGCATCATTTAGATCAGAAGCCCCAACAGTAAAGACATCAGGGTTGGCGGAAGGTGAGTACTCGCATGCATCGTCACCACTATTTCCGGATGATACAAAAACAGGAATACCATGTTTATGGACAAGATTAGAAAGGGCATCATCGATTGTTTGAGATCTAGGCCCACTAAGCGAAAGGTTGATGAGACTGTGGCCTTTTTTTGCTATTTCAGATACATAGGAGATGGCTATTTTTTTTTATTTTTTTTTAGAAAAAAAATGGCTAAAACCCGAATATATAAATAGCTATTTTGGTGTTTTACCTTCAATGAGGGTAGCTGTTGATCCATCTCCATATTGGTCAAGTATTTTGACACCATGCAGCTGGGCATTTTTAGCAATACCATAAGTCAAACCACCAATGGTACCAGCAACGTGGGTGCCTTTATACAATGGTGTCATAAGATATAAAGTAAACTTGTGATATTTTTTTAAAAGTTACCATGACCGGCATAATCGTCATTATCTTCGTAGTCAACAAAATTTTCACTTCTTACAGCACGACCGCCAAAATCAGGATGCTCAGCATTAATTCCGGTATCAAAAATATAAACATCTATTCCTTGTCTAGTCGAAGTCAAAACCTAATATTAGTAACAATGATATATTTATAGCCAAAGAAAAACAAAATTACCCAGCTGCTGCATCTGCAGTATAAGATGCCAAATCGCCACGCTCCCGCTGATTAATTCTACAAATGCCCCAGCTTGGTACACCACTCTGCGTAATCACTTCTCTCTTCTGATGTCTCTTTATGTATTTTTGACGGCGGCCTGGAACTACACGAGAGACATAAGGTTTTGATGCAGATGAGGAAGGCATGAAGGGAGCCTTATAAATACGATTTGGCTCCACATAATCAATGTCATCCAAGCTACTGAGATAACCCGCAAAGGAGGGATTGAATGATCCAACCACAAAGTTGATATCACCACCAATATGAACATTCTTGACAGAATCCTGCTCGAATCCAGCAAGGGTGGCCTCGGCGGCATTTGCCATTATGTTGTGGTCTTTTTCTTCTTGCAAGGTGTGCTGAATTTGCTGATAGGTGCTATAGTGCTTCTTGATAAATTTGAGGGACTCAAAATCTAAAAGTGGCTTTGGTCAATAACAACAAAAGTTAATTTTAAACTCCAAGATTTACCTGATAATTTGTTGACGCTATTGCTTTTCCATTTTATGATATGCGTGGGCTGCTTTCTTTCATTATTCATTGGAATATCACTTTTAATTACTGCGTAGGTGTCTATATTTCCTTGAGCTTCGCCTTTACACAACACTACACCAAAGACAGAACAAATAATGGAGAGTGATAAAACAGCGCTTCTCATCGTAGGGATTCAATAAAAGTGATTTAGAGGATAGGAAAAAAGAGCTCTTCACGTATTTTACCGTTCATTTTATAGTTTTTATTTTTTCAAGACAAAATCAAAAACCTTGTTTTTCCCTTTCTCCATATTGTGTCCCCCATATTTTGAACTATAAAATGATTTATCGTATAGTTTTTAGGCAGAAAACATCAGACTATATAAGAGACGCGGGGGTAATTGGAGAAAGGCGGTATATTTTTCTTTAGATGATCGAGTCATTTTTCTCCTCGAACAAATAATGATGATAGAAATTTAACCGGATACATTTTATTTAGCAGAAAGGGTTCCTTTATCCAGAAACTCTTTTTAAAGAAGCACAAGTAAAGTTGACGAAATTAGTTACCTCTACCCTATTTTTCAAGTAAGTATGGATTTTGAGCCTTATGAACACGAACATGAAAAGACAAAATCAAAAATAAAACAGTAAGCATCAAATGGGCTTTATGTCATTGATATCCAGTCTTCTTTGAGTCAATCAAAAGAGGAATAAATAATATTTGACTTCAAATGTAAAAATTGGTCGACAAATAGGTCTTGTCGTATTTATCATATCTTAATGTGGTACATCAACTATTATAATTGCAACTCAGCCTTCCATATTATTTGTTTATGGATGATTTCTATTATGAGCTCGCTCACCACTTTAATAAGGAGTTTTACGAGTCTCATTTCTTATATTGTTTCAATCTATTATTCACTTTATTCGTTTGACGCTCATAATACCATAGGTCTAGTATCAATTTTTGCTGTAAAAGAAATATTCCGATGATCGATAGCATTTCAAGTCAACTATTTTACTTATATATATTCAGGAACACTAATTGACTTTACGAATGCTTTAACGAGAAACTTCAAATAATTTATATATAGTAAATACAGTGGGTTTCTTGAGGTATAGCATTGATGGTAATAGTGTGTAAACTCAAGATATTATATATATATATATATTCTAATGCTTCTTCCTCTCTATCCGTGGTTCATAGTATACACTCTTGAGAACCAAGTTTAACAAGGCACAGATAAATATACAAAGTGTGTATCTCGGTCAGATATCTCCTATGGCAATAGCCGTTCAAACCAAAACAATCATTTTCCTGGCTTAAACCTCCATCGATTGTTAATTAAACAAGGGATCGTCTTATTTTATTAGTCACTAATAAAAAGAAATAAGAATGAGTCTATTCAACCCTGATATATTTCTTTTGCTTCGTCTTGAAACTTCTATATCTGTACCATTTTATTATTATCATTATTATTTGATCATAAACTCCACTAATTCGAGGAGTAGTGTCTATTTCCACCTGTGTATACAAACAATGTCTTGAATAAATTTCCGAAAAGGAGTGTTTGTTGTTGCTTAAAGTTAATCTTTCCCTTCTCTACTTCTTTATTGATTGGTGGAGAATGTGAATACCTAATATTGCTTTCGTTCCTCTTCTATGAGCGAAATGAAAGAGGTATTTACTATCACTGGCTTAACCAGTAGAATAATGATTCCGTATGTATTAATTGAATACATGAATACATGAATAAATGAATAAATGAATCAGTGCTGAATTGCTTAATTTTGTATAAAACATTTATAAATATTACGTGCCGAATCTCTTCTGTCATCTTGGTGTATTGTGTTTTTCAATTTTTTGAGAAAAATGATAATAATTATTGATAAAAGGCTGGTGAGAAAGAAAATGGGTTAAGGGAGGTTAGGCTTTTATTATTAACCTATTTCCGAAAAACAGCCATTTAGTTCCTTAATAGCCCTTAATCGGCCTCAAAAGGTGTATATGATCTCCCAAAAAAACGTTAATGAGGCTCGTTAATGGTTAGTGAGACTACACTGGACCTTGCGTTCTTGGCGCGCTGTTGTGTTCCTCTTCCATAGACTATTCGACGCCGTAAGTTTTTATATTTTTATCAATATTATTTAATGTGCTGCTAAGTTTTGTTTTTCTATATATTACCATTAATAATGGCTCCACTCTGGTGCTTCTGGTAAATGCTCTTCTACTTTGATCTCTGTGCTGGATTCTTGCTGATTCTACTGGCACTTGCTTTCGATTCATGGTGTTTAAAACACGCTTGTTTATTTTGAATTTACAATATTAATTATCTTTGTACATTGATGGGTTTTTTATACAAACATTGATATACTTTTTTCCCAAATATTCTCTCAATTATTGTTAAAAATGTTTTCCCCTTTTTCTTATACATTTGTGATTTTTTCTCAATTTTTTGAATAAACCAGTATTCAATTACTTCTAAAACATAAAAGTATGTTCTTTTACAATGAAATATGATATATATTTTCTTGGGCTACCTATCCAAATATAATTTCATAGTCTGAAACCTACTCTTTGTATAAGATATATTCCCTCTTTTTGTATTTTTTTTTTATCTTGGAGTGAATTCTCGGGAGAACGGACTTGTCAAAATTGTCTTATTTCTGGGTTACAGCTTTGTACGAATTTGATTGGTTAATCCGTTTTAATAAAAATAAAAAAGAGACATACAACAAGGGAGAACGCGTTCTCTTCCTCTTAAACGACTACAAAATGTATCCCTCTGGAGGAAATCCAAACTATAATAACCAATCTGTTGGATCTAAATCTCCTCCTCCTCTCCAACATCCAGTCCCTCAGCATCCTATTCCTGATTTCGGTAAAACTGTACATGGAACAGGTGCATCGCCTAATCCAAACCAACATTATCAATACAATCAGCAGCAGCAGCAGCAGCAACAGTTGCACCAACAACAACAACAACAACAACAACAGCAGCAGCAGCAGCAGCAGCAGAACTACAATCCCAATGCTTATTCACCCCATCCACAAGGTCAGCCTCAGCAGCAGCAACCAAATAATCTCTATTCTCAATTTGGATTCAACGATCCAGCTACACAAATGGGAATGCAGTTTGCAGGAAATGCCATGGCTCAAGGCTCAGCCTATGTTGAAAAGAATGTACGTAAAAGCACGAATAAATATTTATCTCCATACTCTTTATTGACTTTTTTCTTTTAAAGCTCAATAGATGGATAGACATACCGGCACTCAGACATTATTTCAACGTAAGCAATACTTATGTTATGAACAAACTTAAGCTTCTCTTATTTCCATGGACACACAAGGTAAAAGCAAAAGAGAACATAGGGAAAAGGAAAGAAAAGCATTGACAAGGTAAAAAGTCTTGGAATAGATTGGTTCGAAGAACAGAAACTGGGCAAATTGGAGGGTTCAAACCACCAAGAGAGGATCTGAACTCGCCGGATTTATATATTCCAGGTAAGACACGGAAAAAGGGTAATGCAAATGGATGAATTGTTGATTATTCTTTATTATGCAGTGATGGCTGGTGTCACATATGTCTTGTTGTGTGGTCTTTCTGCAGGTCTTCATAAAAAGTAGGTTCTATTAGTTAATGATCCTTTATACCGTATTCATAATCGAATATAGTTTCCATCCTGAATTGCTATATCTCGCTGCTTCCACATCGGCAGCAATTGTCTTTTGGGAGATCATATACACACGCCTTGGGTGCTACTTTTTGAGTATTCCATTTGAAGCCTCTATGCTTGATCTGCTGTCTTACTATGGGTACAAGTTTGTTGGTATAATAGTCACTGATGTTGTTCGATTGTTGGGTGTAAATGGATGGATGGCGTGGGGTGTGTATATTTACACTGGATTATGCGTCAGCTTCTTCTTGGTAAGCCATCATTACACATGCTTATACTTTAGACAAGATGAAACCTAATTCTTGATTAACGTAGCTTCGATCTATGAGACATATAATTCTTCCTGACTCTTCGGCTAGCTCGTCTACTTCAAACCCGCAGCGAAAAAGACGCTTGTGGTTCTTGCTCACAATTGCCGCTTTGCAGCTAGTATACATGTTTTTTCTTGTAAACTGATATTCACTCGTTCTCTTTGATGCTGTTGGTGTCTGTTTTTAGATGCAATTAATGCATTTACTCTGTAAATTAGTATAAAATAATAATAAATAACAGTAAAGAAAGCTAGAAATAACCCGTTAGTGGAGGTTCGCTGATTGGGGGTTATTTTAAACATTATAAATCAATTAGTAAAGTATATGATTAATATTCCAACTACGGCTTCCTTTGCATTCATCATGGAATCTAGAATGATACTTTTAGCGATAATAGTCATCATGTCACAGGGCCAGCTTTTGTGATCTATACTAATTTAGAGCATACACTCGAGTGCCTCCTTTTGTATTTAGACATTGCCTCGTTGTTTGTAATTTGTATTCACTATTGTGTGATATAACCTAACAAATTTAAGCCGGCCGTGAGCCTTAGCAATGGTAAAAATAAAAATACTCTTATCCATTGCTTGGGTAGATTAAACAAATACAAGGAAAATTTTTGGCCAAAACTTGCTAAGAGCTGATAAATTTTATTGGTAATCAAGCCAAATCCAACAGTTTGGATATATGTAAAATTCTATTTATTAGAAAATCTTGAAGACTAAATAACCAATTTTGGACTAGCTATCTGTGAGTAATCATAGATTCAAAGGTATTTTTAGCAGGCTTGGTCCATAATGCCATAAAAAGGACCTTTTGAGTATTTATTTTACCATATAGAATATAAAATATCAAGAGTCTTGACATTATCAAGACAAGAAGGTCCTTTTTTTGTTTTTAAAAAGAAAGGTCATACAAATGAAGAACATTTAAGTTCCAATGTGCATTGATAACTATAAAAAGAGATTACTATCTTTGATTTATCTTTCTAGATTTTCCTTTTTGGCTACTAATTGACAGTTTACATTCTGTCGATGCTAAATAAAAGGAAATAAAAAGGGTTTGTCAATGCTCTTCAATATTGAACTAAAAATTCGCCCGTGATCCACGAAAACTGATCGGTATGTTTGTTTTCAACTGTGATACTACTCTTTTTATTAGGAATATTTAAAATTTGATCAGGATAATGGTATTCGCCGTTGTTTTTCCATTGCAAAGAGCTTTTAGCGCGATTAAACTGGTCTTATATCACTCTAGAAAAAACTACGGGGTACTACGGGGTAGCTACGGGTTCATTACCACCTGAATTTGA
>VCJJ01001217.1:9756-26393 GCA_024139415.1 Backusella tarrabulga
CTCTTTTTTCTTTAGTCCCTTTCCTCATCGCCTTAAGCATCATCCTTTGAAGCCTCGGCCATGTGAGCCTTCAAAACATCAACAGCCTCATTGATCTTGTTATCCAAAGCCTTATTATCCTCAAGGAGGTTCAACAACTCACCGTTATCCATTTCCAAAAGCATACCAGTGATCTTACCAGCGAATTCGGGTTGCTGCGCATTGATCAAGGGATAAAGACGTTCACCGAGCATTTGCTTCTGAGCTTCTGCGGGAGCAGCAGCCAAGGCAGCGGCAGTCAATGGAGCGGCGGCATCGGTTTCAGCAGCAGGTTCAGCAGCAGGGTAGGGTTGACGAGACTGATTGGCGTACTTGCGCTGGCCAGCAGCGGCACCGCCGCGGGGAGCACGAGGCTGACGAGGAGGACGAACATTGTTGCCTGAACCGTAACCCTGGGGAGGGAAAGGCATGCCCTGGCCTTGTTGAGGAGCCCAACGAGGACGAGGCATCATACCGTTAGGAGGGAAAACGGGACGCTGGCCCTGAGGCATAAAACCACCGGGAGGAGCAAAGTACATGGGAGCACCGGGCATGTAACCGGGAGCACCAGGCATGCCCATGCCCTGCTGCATGCGCATCTGATTACGCTGGGCCATCTGGGCCTCCAATTGAGAGCGACGGATTTCCTTGCGCTGAGCGAGGGCAACGTAGATGGGCTTGGTGCCAATCATACGACCATTCATTTCAGTCACAGCCTTTGTAGCCTCATCAGGAGAGGAGAAGCAAACGAAACCAAATCCCTTTGAGTGACCTTTATCATCACACATTACCTTGGCAGAGGTGATCACACCGTAGACAGAGAATTCTTGACGGAGTTTTTCATCATCCATATCATCATCTAAGTTCTTCACGTACAAGTTGACACCCTGGTACTTGGCCAACTTTTCAAGCTTAGCCTGTTCATACTGCTTACGGAGTTCCTCCTCGCGTTCAGCCTTCTTTTGAGCACGAGCAACATAGAGGATCTTACCATCGGCCTGTTCAGTCTCATTCAAAGCATCAGCGGCCTTCTGGGCGTCAGCATGGTTTTCAAAGTTGACAAAACCGAAACCCTTGGACTTGCCCTCGTCGTCCTTTTGGACAACAGCAGAGGTGACGATACCGTACTTGCTAAACATTTCGTTCAATCCAGCATCACTGACGTTCTCATCCAAGTTCTTGACATAGATGTTGGTGAACTGGGCTCTGTAGCCGTCAATCTTTTCTTGGCGCTCCTTCTTGGGGACGTGATAGCCGACATACACCTTCTTATCATTCAAAAGCATACCGTTGACATGCTTGATGGCATTATCAGCAGCTTCCTGTGTCTCATAATGAACAAAACCATAACCTTTGGAGTTACCGCTCTCGTCTAAAGCGACCTTGCAGGACAAAATATTACCGAAAGCAGAGAATGTATCATGAAGAGCTTTGTTATCGATAGAAGTATCAAGATTCTTGATGAAAACATTACCAGAACCAGTCTTGCGAAGAGAAGGATCACGCTGGGACCACATAATACGGCAAGGCTTACCCTTGATTAAGGTATAGTTGAGACTTTCCAAAGCACGCTCACCTGTCAAATAGTGATGGATTCATGGCATAAAAGTAACAATGGTGACAGATAGAGAACAATGAGAACAATGAGAACAATGAGAACAATGGTAACAATGGTGATATAATGATAGTAGCAATAAAATGAGTTAGTTTTTTTTCTCGATTTTTCCTTTAAATTAATAAATGATTAAATTACCATCCTCGATATTATGGAAGTTGACATAAGCGTATCCCAAGCTACGACGTGTAACGGCATCACGACAAACACGAATGGAAGCGACGGGACCGATCATGTTGAACATCTCAAAGAGCATAGCTTCAGTGACGGATGGGTCGAGTTCACCGACATAAAGAGAGGCGGAAGGAGAAGGGGCTTCGGAACCAGCAGGAACAGCAGAAGCCTGAGCCTGAGCAATTTGTTGCTGTTGTTCAGTTGAAAGCTGATTAGGGATTTCGGAAGTGTTAGCGACAGGAGAAGCAGACATTATTTGTTTTTATAGAAGATATAACTTTTTATTATAAAATATATTATATTTTTTCTATTTTTTCTATTTTTTTTGTAGGTTTTTTGTTTTTAAGAAGGCTTGAGGGATTGTCAAAAACTCAAGAAAGGGTTGAGATTAAGACAAGAAAAAAAAAGTGTATGAAGTGAGAAAGAAAGCTAAAAAAAGTTTGAAAAGAAAAAAAAGGAAGAAAAATAAAAATAAAAAAAAGAAGCTGATTTCCAAATAAGGCGATCAAAATAAAAATTTTTCATCAATAAGCCTTTTTTTTTGTGTTGATTGAATTCACCGTGTTGAACCAAGATTCTCAATGACCAAAAAAAATATTCATCTCGGATACATTTTGGTATTTAATGCTTCAACCTGGTGATATAAATTGATGGGTTTATTCATGTCGAATTTATTGCTCTTTATAATGGCATTATTGTTCTCAAGCTATGATGTCTTTATCACCATCTTTATAGCAATAACTTCCAAGATAAACTGTAATAGTATCATTTTAAAAACGTTATAAAAGTCACTGCTCCCTGTTAGTATAACATTGTTTATAATCACAACCATGCATGATACTTTTTATGCTTTTTCTCTCCCTTTTTTCTTTCCATGTTTTTTAATATCCGCAGTGAGCTGTGTTTAGCACCTTATTATTATTATTAAGTGTCCCACTTATGAAGGTTTTTTAGTTTTTGCAAACAATAGTGTCGTTTTCAATCAGGTAGACGATATAGAGGTATATCTTTCAAGATGAAAAAAGGTCCTCATACTATGACTTTTATTTATTAATATCAACAATATTATTGCAAGATGCTTAAACGAGTACCCCAATGTTACAAGTTATTCTGTCGCTCGTCAAGTTTGCAACGAAAATATTTATCATACGAGAATTACGAAACAAAGGCCCTAAACACTTTGTAACCCTCTCACGTCTTACCTTACCAAAATTCAAAAATAAAAGGCGACTGGACTAGCTGGAAACAATGAACCCTGGGTCGAGGTTTAAAAAAATGAAGACCTTAGGAGCAAAATTCAAGAGAGTTAAAGAGACAAAGATCAAGATAGGTTTTTAAAGAACCGTAAAGCTATCCTCCAAAAGAAGCTACCATTCAAATCTTTATTGCCTGTATATTTCTTGTTTGCATTCCAATATTCGAAAATACCCATCATGATGTTCTCATGTAGTGGAATTCAGGCACAAAAATAGTCTGTCGCTATTCATTTTAAACATTTTTTTTGTAGCCATATACTGTAGTATTTTATATCCATTCATAGACTATTTTAATGAAGCGATTGATGTGGAACCTTTTATAATAGAATCTCAAAATCCAAAAACAGATGAATGCTTTAATAGCCAAAAAAAAGCAAGTGCCATTTCCCTGGGAACTTGAAACGTTTAATCAGATAAAAAATGTTGCCCAATACCCTTTTTTTTTTTGTTTAACTAAAAACAGGGTGAAATACGCTTTGTTCAACACAAATTATAATACCTCTTTTATATATATATCACAAGGTAGTCCATTAAAGTTTGCTTTATTTGAAATAACAGAAAAAGCATAAATATCAGACTATTATTTTGAAACTTGTTCTTTCTTTCTTCCTTCGTTTTGTTTTCCATCTTCCTCTCCAGTTCGTGCAATTAGTAGCCAAAGGTTAGTGCTTTGATTACATGATACATATATATTCTTGCTGTAAATGAAATTTGTTAGAATTATCGAATTCATAATAAAAAAAGTCAACTTATTATTACAAAAAGGTATTTCTTGAACAAAGTTAAAAATACAAGTTTTTATACTACACACATACAAGAAATAAAAGTAGTTATTGTAAAAAAAAAAAAAAACTGAAAGCTTAGCATGGTCTACTACGTTCCATCCATTACATCTGTTCTTATTGTTCCTGTTGCTTTTCTTCTTCTTTTGCTGGTCAAAGACATTGTTACTTCTCTTGCTCTCCGAACTGGATGCTTTGCTTATGCACCTAGAAAAGCAAAGAACACACTTAGAAGGTAAATTAGAATAAATAATTGAATTCCCTCATAATGTTTCCCTCATGTTTTTTTTATATGCAGTGCTTCTTTATTTTAAAGTAAATGAATATTTCTTTTACAATTATTAAAGTTTCAGTTTAACAGAGACAGTTTTTTTTATCGAGCTATTAATTATTGATCGTTCTTAAGAATTGTTCTTTTTTTTCTATCCATATCGGAAACTGTAAAAGAGATGGGTTTCCGTTAAAAGTAAAGTAGCATCTATATCAATTATATTTTTAATGGTAGATGATGATTTGTATTACAGAATAAGAAGAAATGAAACAGATACAATAACGTTTATTGTTATGATGATTTTGTATTTTCACAATAAAATAAAATTGATAAAATTATATAATTATTTGATTTACCTTTATCACATTACACGTATATAGTTCACATATCTTTTTTAAATGGCTCATATTTGGAAGGAAATTTGTGGAAAATGTTAGCAAAGCATTTTGTACAACTGTATTTGATAACAGATCCTTGATTTAAATAATCGGGTAATGTGCAAATAAAAACAAGATTAATTTTGGCTATCACACAACTTTAACTAATTGTTACATATTCTATATAAATTAATACCCTTTCCTTTTTTTTTTCTTTCTACTTGCTTTTAATTGAATTAGGGTCAAATAAAACACTGGTTTGATGAATTATTACCAAAGAATACATTTACATTTTATTACTATTAATATTTTGGTGTGGTTATACATTTTCTTTAGAGAATGAAAAACGATAGGTAAGGATTTTAAAGTGATAAATACAAATAAATAAAAGAAATCTAAATAAAAGAAAATGGGAAATATAAAGAGCATTATTCGTATCTATGAAGGGGTGATGAAGGATTATATGTGTGCGATGGATAACTGACACTACTTGCGCTACTGAACGATGGTGCAGTACTCATCATCACCGAGGGATGTGATCCATTTACATTTGTCGATGGCATCATCATCATGGATTGTTGTGAGCCGTTCATATTGACTGGCGGCATCATCATCATCATTGATTGATGCGAATTATTCATGTTTGCTGGCATCATCATCATAGATGGGGAGTTAGATAATGGGGCTTGGGACATCACCATGAACTGTTGAGGATTATTCGGTTGGGATGCTGCACTATACGAATATTGACTTTGGACGTAGCCAATTTGTTGCTGGGGACGACTATTGTAGCTTCCATGGCTTACATATGTACCGTGACTGTAGTTTGAACCACGAGATTCTCGAGAGCCGTGAGACCCTACAGACTTATTATCCATATGCCAATCTTCGGTATACAAACCTTCTTCATACTTTTCCCAAGACATGGTGGGGATAGTACTAGGATCAAAATGACCCTCGTCTGCGCCAACAACCATTTTCTTTCCTTTTTCACCGAGTACGACACGCGTGTTACCCCAAGAGAAGTCATCGAAATGCCAATAAGCGTAAAGTGGTAATCCCAAAGAGAAAATGGGAATGGCAAAGATAGAGACAATCATCCAGATGATGTGCTCCCATTTCTTGTGAATAATAAAGATAACAGCTTGAAGACCATAGACACCTGCGATTGTGATGATGGACATGATGGGTACATCACTAGTTGAAGTAGCAAGTGTATAGATCAGGTAAACAAGATAGCCTACAATGGCTGGTTGGACGAGTGTACTGATCAAATCAAGCATGACAACAAATCGCATGGAGAAACAGCAAAAACCACAAAGCTGGGGGACGAACACAAGCTCACCTAAATTATGGATAGTGGAATTGATCCAACGACGACGCTGAGAAAGTAAAACAGACCATTGATCAGGCGCATTAGTTGCACATTTAGCATCAGGTACAAACTTGGTTTTGTATTTAGAAAAGTGTTTAAGAATGAGAGTTGTCAAATATCGATCTTCACCAAGATGCAAAAGGTTCTTTTTATGAAGAGTATCAACACGATTGATTTGGTAGTCCTCGATGACCTCGTTTGAAATAAGTAAAGGCTGATTCTTGGTAGCTGAGCGCACTCGGTACATGGAGAAACATCCAGGAAGACAGGTCACTGAACCAAAAAGCGACTCAAAGGCCTTGATCATGTAATGTGAGATGAAATATTCGTACACTTGAATCATTGTTACCCAGGAATCCTTCTCGTTTGACAGCTTTGTTTCACCACAGAGACCAATAATTTTAGCATCGTGAACAAATGCGGATACCATACGATTCATACCATCTTCCATCACCTCAGTATCAGCATCGACCATAAGAATGAATTCATAAAAGCTTGGATTGACACCAATGACATTTTTGATTTGGTGGAACAACTCAAGCTCCATAGGTGCCATGGGGGATCCAAAATGAACCTTGTTTAAGAAACGCATCAAGATCAACTGGGAGTCACGCTTACCACGATTGCCTGGTTTTTGGCGTTCGCTTGGGGTTCCAACCTTGGAAAGAACGATATAAGGTACAACATGACCACGACATTCGTAAAGACCCGAATACACCTTTGCCATATTATGTTGCTTCTGGCCTTCACCGACAGAAAAGAAAGAAAGAGGTTCAGGGTCGACAGAGGGATCAACACCAAGAATATCAAGAACGATACGAGGGGTAGGTCGATCATTACCTCCACCAACAATCATGCCGTCGCAAATAAGAAACAAGAGCTTGCGTTTATCGTCGTACTTCAAGGATGCGATAGAATCAATGGTCTTTTTCAATTCTTCCTCACCCTCAGTATAACAAGGTACCTGACAGATAATAAACTTATCATGGCTTTGAGGATCACTGGTAGTTCCAAACTGAAGAGCAGCCAAAAACTTGAACACAATCACCGAACATAGCAGGACCGTCACAATCAAAAGCAAGTATTCAGAAAAGATACAGCGTGCAGATTTGCGCTCATCAATAGTTCCGGCATAAAACAGGTTTCGTAAACATACCTCCTGTCTCAATCGCAAATCCGCGTCAATTGGCAAAGCGTTCCAGTTTGCCGTAATGTCTTGTCCAGCCATTTGTCTAAAAAGATCAACAAGAGGCCCATACATGTAGTCTGTATCAATATTTGTAGGCGCCTGCATCCCTTCTGGTACCTGGATATGTCGACCTGACCTTACGTAATAAGTGAGATCATAAACACTTCCATTCAAAACAGCCCATGTACGTGGCAGCATTTCACCATTGATGTTGACCGATGTTTCTGCTTGTTTCTTTATATCCTTTCTTGAATATGCCATATTCCCCAACTTGTAGTTTTTACGAAGATATGTAATTTTTTCATAATACCAATCCGGTCGTGAATCGTCAGTCCAGGCACGGAAGTCATGATACCTTGCGTTATTATCTGTAAGGTTGAAGTGATAATCCAGTGATACATACTCGGATACTGTTCCATTGACACCTTGACAAAGTGCAGACACTTGAACAGGAAACAGATCTGTGGCATCCGTACCCGCATATGAGGTAATACCATTGGTGGAGATGACACTGTTAGCCCAATGGTGTGGTGCAAAGCGAGTCAAATCAAACACCTCGCCACGGATTGCAATATAGCCATTGCCTGATGTGTCATGGGCCTGTAACTCGGCGGTAGAATAGACGCTTTGATGCGGGCAAATTAATTCACCAAAGAAGACGAGGAACCAAATAATGAATGCTGACATGAAAAAGATGACGATACACAGTGCAAGCTTTTCGCGCCAGGCGATTTGGATATCAGGACGTTTCATGCGGCCACACCATACCATACATTTAGTGGGCACCCACCAGGTCATTATCCAGACAAATATAAGCCACCGTTTGCGTACACTAGACTCGCCCTCATCACTGGCTACGGTTGTCTTCTTTTGCTCTTCGATTACTGGCATAGTTTTCATTTCATAATTGGTCAATGAATTGCTGTTATTATCTGACCCAACTTGGGAATGGGTTTCATACATAGGGAAGTGATTGTCGTTGATTTCTGATGCAAAAGAATGTCTATTACTAGAGTGACCGTTAGAGGGTTCATCTTTGAATTTGCGTGGCATGGGTAATCCTGCAGCGGCAGCGTTTGTCACCAATTGACGCTGCCCCGAATAATCCGAAGAGGCGGTTAAATTATCATTTTGTGATACACCAGAGAAATGAGAGGCATTTTCTGTATATTGGTCCTGGGTAGTACTAGGATGTGCTTCCATCAATGTCTTCTGTTGATCTTCACGAGCTCTTTTTTTATCCAACTTTTCGACAGAACGTAAACTATCCTCTAAATATCGCCATGTTGCATTGTTGATGAAAACCTATTTTATTTTTAGAGAGAGAGAGAGAGAGAGAGAGAGAGAAAAGATTTAGAGGACGATGTTGATAAAACAAGATAGTAGTTATGTTATTGTTATATTACCTTTGAATTACCAATAGCGAAATCCGTATCACGTTCCCAACCTAAACGCGCCGCTAAGGCTTCACATTGTGCACTTTGAGAAATATCTTGTTCAACCCCAACGTCTAATAATATGTCATGATATCTTTCACAAAAATCATTGTGTAAATAAATATTCGGAAAGGAACCTATTTGAGACCTCTTTGCTATTTGTACAAGATTCCTGGCCTGGACCTGATTTTTCACCAACTGAGAATCAAACGTCGCTGCTGTGGAAGACGTTGCTCGAATACAAAATACAAACCAGGGCATGGTTTCGTTCAAAGTAGAAAATAATTCATCCATTGACGATCGGAGTTGGGCAAGTGTAACCGGGGCATTGCCTTTATCCAGTTTTTTACTTTTAGTATCGTCACCATCAGAATCGTTTCCGTCCTTGTTTTGTTTTCTTGTAGATTTTGATCTTCTGGTAGAAGGTGATCTAACCGGTTTACTGACTTGCTGAGCATTGAAAATGGCATTACTTTGCTTTGGATGTGATTCCGTGTGAATACTCTTGTCCTTGAATAATTTAGCCACAAAGCCATTAGTCGAAGGTAAGATACCAGTTGTGCCTTGGAACAGTGTAATAAAATCTGGGTTGAGCTCATCCCTGTTATATTCGAGAAAACCATTTGGCTGGTAGCTCTGTTCACCGTGGAAATGCTGGATTACAAATAACTGCGCCCCAGTCTCGGATTTCTTGACTTGAAAGCCAGGATGGCCAGAGTGATACTTTACCATGGTGTCAAACATATCTGCATCAGTCTTGACTCGGTTGGATGATTTGGATTTTTTGGAGTAGTTGTTTATAATGTCAATGATACCAGTGCGACGTTGATCAAACAGGTCGATGCATTCAATACTTCCGTAGGATTCATCCATTGTGGGGTAGTCTAGACCATCCTCTTTGTATTCTGCGCCATTAATTTCGAAAACTTGAGTGTCAATGTAGCTTTGGATGCGTTCATTACAATAGTTTAAACAAAAGTCATCAAAAGATAAAATAGATGATGCCGAAGTGGTACCTGGAAACTCGAGAATACTTATAAAGTTATGTGTATCATCACTGCACAGCTTCCCATTCAACTGTTCAACCATCCAATTAAACAAAAGGGAGTAAAGAACAATAGCAAGCTCATCACGTTGTTTTGCAGCGAGTTCAGCATTCAAAATGAGGGTGGTGACATCGTTCTTTATCAACTGCGTTTTGTAAGTCATAACATTCTCTAGTGCTTGAGGATCGACACCCAAGAAATCGGAAACAAGTTCGAGTGTTTCAGTGTTTTTAATGCAGGCGGCTTCCTGGACAGATGTATCATCTACAAATTGGAGTTGTCCTAAATGTAATATGGTAGCCAAGAGTTGCATGATGTGGAAGTGGTACTTTTTTCCCAAACCCATTTGCTTCAGGGCGGCCTTGAGCGCTCCATAGTTCTCTACATTCTCCTCTGTGAAGTTAAAATCGAGTGCATACCGATATTTGCCTGTCAAATGAAGCGCCTCCTTTTCAGTCGCGGTGGCACCAGCAAGAAGATGATAAAATACATGAAAATTAGACTTGTTTGAGATGACTGTTTTCCTATTGAGGAGATAGTTGAGGATCTTTGCGCCAATCATCCGACCTCGGTCGCTAAATTGGATTTCCATATATTTTCCAAATCGGGAAGCGTTGGGATGTGAAGTTTGTGCATGTCCAAAACTGTCTAAAATTGTCTGAGCATTGATAATTTGATGTTGGAGTTTAGATTCCTTCTTATATGTACTAAGCGAAACAAGGTGTGAGATAATATCTTGATGAATAGCTGACTTTCCGCTTGCTGTATCACCACTGTAAAAAAAAGATCATATAAATAAATATACATTTTCAAATGCAGCAAAAAAAAGCTTTACCTCAAAATAATTGATTGATCTATACCTGTTCTTCTCATATGTAAATAGGCTTGATTTATGAGTTGAAAAATATGAGAGGGAAGTAAACTCGTTTTTGTACTATTTTTATACTCTGCTACATAGTCCAATGACTGTTGAAAATCAGATCGAGAGGGATGGAGCGCAATGAGAATGTCATCGCCAATACGGGTGTACATGAGGTTGTTTTCATAGCGTAATTTTAATGTCTGTAAAGTGCTCTCTAGATCAATATTTGATTGCTGACATAGATCGTCCTTTGTTTCTTTATTTTTTCCCATTTTCACCAAAGAAATATGACACTATCTTAGCGTATGTGTTGTAGGATAAAGATAAGGAATAACAAGTCTATATAAATAATAATATGAAGGGTGTTTGTGAGGATATGGAAAAACAAGAAAAAGTAAGAGAGAGAGAGAGAGAGAGAGAGAGAAAGGGAATGACAAAAACAAAAGATGAGGAATTGACATCAGAAGAAAAAAAACTTAAATTTTGTGTAATATAGTTTCGTTAGGGGAACACAAAGATTTCATTGGATTCCGAAGGGGAGAACATTGGTCACCGTTATTTCCTTTCTTATGGATTCCTTTATTTATTTGCCACAAAATTGCAAAACATCTTTTCTACTCACAAGAATCATAAGATACGATTTGTATATAAAGCACCTCATATTTGAATTAGCCTGTAACAATATTTCAACAAGAACAGGATACTTGAATCGTAGTTTTTAATAAAAATTTTTTATTAAACTTCTCTAAAAAGGTAGGGTTAATTGAGCAAAATAAGGAGAATAATTGAGAACAGACAATGAAGTTAAGAATAGATTTTAGAACGTGAGCAAATATCAAGACAACCAGTAAAGTAACAATAGTCATATCACATACTATCAGTATCAACAATAAATTGGCTCAGTTTTGTATCAATATCTTTTTTAATGATGTCGGATGAAAAGAACGCGTTTTGATTGTTCATGCACAAATAAAATTGATTTCTATACAAAGAATATATAGACATCATAGTAAATAATTACGTACCTTTAAAGCTGGTGTATTTGGCAGGCTTAAATGTTTTATTGGAAATGTCCAATCTCGACAGAATCTGTAGTGGGGCTTGTATGAGAGAGCATAAGAATGCCACTTGAAATGAGTGGCTGAATATAAGCAAGCTGAAAGTAGAATTGTTATGCTTCATGTATATATCAAGATCACATCCTATACTAGCGGACTGAAGTGGGAAGCTGGATTCCTCTTTTTGAGAAACAAAAATATTATACTCATAAAACGGTGCTTATGACCATTTTGCTGTGAACCTTTTCAACCACATTTCAAGATAGCCCAAAAGTTAAAGCTAACTAATCTTTATCTTGGTATATACTCTTCATTAACGCCTCTTACTAATTTCGTTTTCTCGCAACCATGTGCATTAACAAAAGTGAAAAAAGAAAAGTGAATTTTCCATCAATGTGACATTAAAAAAAATACAAACAGGAATTATCTCAGACAAATGAGATATGTTTCTTGAACTACAATTATCAGCTGTATCCAGTAACCAGTAACCAGTAACAATCAATTCATTAACGCGTAGATAGTTTTATAATCATCCTCTGATCCACAAACTTGATGCACTACTGCCTACCACAATTTATCGACATGTATTATTAAAAAGGTGATTTGATAACACAATAAATAGAGATGGTACAGGCTCATGCGAGAGCTTGTGAATTATTAAAACAGGTAGTAGTTTGAAGTACTCAAGTACATGGGATTTGCCCCCTTGAACTTTTGAAGACTCATACATTAAATATTCTCCTTTTCCTATTAAAATGAAAATATTTTCTTTACAATTTGAAATTTCTTTTCATTTTCGTGAAAAGACGCTAATCTTGACTCCTTATTTATTTAACATTGATTGTATAGATATATTGTATTATAACACCATACTTAGAGAACATAAATATGTATACTCTTACTCTTGTGAATCAGCATTCAAAAAAGATAATGTAGACGCTGAAATTAGAAAGTATTTCTATTGTTGGTAATTTTAAATAATAATAATAAACGGATTTTTAAAAAAAAAATAGTTGAAAGAAACATGTAATCATACTTTTCTTCATCATAACAGCAACAGGTGAGAAGCCAGAAATAATAAAAAGAATGGATAAACATTAAAAAAACATACTACATGTTTATATATTTTTATTGGTGCTGTTACTATTTTTTATTATTATTAAAAAGATCTGCATGCACAATAATAATATATTATTAATCACATTAAGGGTAAGAATAATGGATACAAATGATAATCAATGTTCTTTATTCTTTCCACTTTATTTAAATAAATAAATTAAATAGATATTCAAGACGCAAATCTCTACAACAAAATAAAAGGAGAAGAGAAAAAACTTTCTTTTTTTCTTTTGTACTAATAAACACGTTGTTCTTTTCAGGTTTCACAATAATGTTGAACTTCATTATATTCGCTCGGGTTACCAATTTTTATAATGTTAACTCTACCACTTGTCAACGCATTTTTATTTTTAAACCCCACCCCCTTTTTTGCACTATTTCTTTTTTATTAAAATATAATAATACTTTTTTATTATTGTATTTATATTTATATACATCCCATTTATATCTCTCTTTCTTTTCTATTTACTTTTCTCTTGATTATCACTCTCTCTTTATATTATTGCTGTAGTATCCTGTTCTTTTTTTTAAAATATGGGATTGTTAAAACTAGGAAGTATATATAAAAAATCAAAAAGCAAAAAAGAAAAGCCTGAAACGCCCCCTTTACCATCACCTCCACCTGTGCTAGAGCCATTGGCGCTTGACCTAGACCTTAATTTATCGTCAGCACAGTCTAATGCAACAGTTACTAAACAATCTGCCATTAATAATGGTAGCTTTATGGATACTCCTGTAACAAGCCCTCAACCTCAAAACAATGTTGTCAGTGGTAGCTTATTTGATGATATATTTTCTGAACTCAATCCAAATAATAATAGTACCACGAAAGGTATAGTTCAATACAAATATAAATAAATACATGATTTACAATAGCGAAAATACATGAATTAGCTAAATATAAACATCTTTTATAGATCAACTTCAATCAGACATTTCCCTGACCCTTGCCCTTTCCAACCAGCTTTCAATTAACAATTCGGCACCATCGTCATCGGGTACTGCCCAGAATAGAAATAAAATCAGCAGTAACAGTACGAATAGTGACAGAAAAGAAGTGTCTAATTTCCTTTTAGGTGAAGATAGTATATACAGCAGCTATCTAAGAAATCTATCTTCATTAGACAACAATGATACAAGTGCAAGTACTTCAATTAACAATAATGACTTCAGCACCTCTATGTTTGCATCAATGATGGGTCCAACGCCTCAACAGTCACGCTCACAACCAACTCGTACTTTTGTTAATAATAGCCCTCCTCCACCTTTGCCCAGTACGCCTGCCACCACAAAAACCGTTTTAGACTCGGACATTTCAGACTCTGATGATTCCAAAATGTCAGACGATGATAGTGTCACTGCCACGCAGCAAAAACAAATGAATAACCGTATGACAAAAGGAATGCAGCCGATTATGGAAAGGCGACCTCAAGATCACCATTTGTTAGTGCAACGTAAGATTGATAATTGGTCAAATCGAGTGGACCCCGAGGCAAACAAGGTAGAATCGCGTGAAGCCATCATTTCTCGTATGAAAGATCGACATCGCAACGAGGTGAAAATGGCTGCATTAAGACAACAACAGCAACAACAACAACAAAGCATGATGGGGATGCATATGGTTCCACAAGTCTATGGTTCTCCTCCGATCCTTCCACACTCCCAACCTATCGTATCACCGCACCCAGGTATGATGCGCGATCTATACGCCTCACTCCCTCCCCAACAAGTTGTTGATCCATCACATCATCCGTTTATGCAGCAGCAACAACAACATTCTGAATTTGATAATCCACCCATGTATTCTTCTCATTCAAAGAGTACTAGCCGTGCACACAATACTAGTACATCGACAGTTCAAACACCTCCCACTAAACCCTTGTCATCAAAAAGTACACCAACTTCAAATAATAGTAGTACAACTAATCTGTCTGTATCATCTTCGGCTTCTTCGCTAGTATCTAGTACATCTGTTAAAAAGTCAAAAAAATCTGAAATTGTAAAACATGATGAGCCCAAGCAACAAAAACAGAACCAGAAAAAAAATAGTAATGGTACTAAAAACAAGAGGAAGGCAGTAAAAGAAGAGGAAGGAAAGGACGAAGAAGAGGTTGTAGAGGAAGAACAAGATATTGAAGAACTTGATCAATTTTCATCTCCCGGATCTTCATCTTTCGATACAACAAGCAAACCCTTTACTAGCATGAATGACCCCGATGAAGCCGATGCTGAAAGCAGTGGCGAGGATGATCAAGCTGCTGTGCTTCGCAAAAAGAAATCTCTTCGTAAGTTGCGTCAAAAACAAGAGCAGCAAGAAGAGGATGAGGTAAAGCACGTACGAAGCTCTCGATCCACACCCAATCTTAAAAAGAAGCATGGCAAAAAGTCAAAGAGCAGTCGTAGCAGTAGCCGTAGAAATTCACAAGACGCATCTCTAGAAGAACATCTTCCACGTTCCCAAAGTTATAACACCAATATATCATCATCACATCATCATCATCATCATCATCCTCCTATTCGTCATTTAAAGAGCGAATCCGATTTACGACAAAAGAGGGCTGGGCCTTCTCATCACTTAAATTATGAATGGGAACGCATGCAGGCATATCAACGTGAACAGCAATTGAAAAACCAACACAAGTTCAATCAACATCAGCAACAACAAGGTTTCTCTCCCCAGGTGATATATGCTCCTGTTTATTATCCCACTACAAGTTCCCAGATGCCATACTCCCCTCCTCCTATGGACAACTTTTACAACCAGCAATTTGATCCACGTGCTTCTGCTATGGCCGGTTATGGCTACCCTCCTCCAAATCAAGCTTATTATACCAGATAGATTTCGCCTTTTTATTTTTTATATACTATTCTATAAATATATCTCTTACCATTATATATATAAATATATTGTAAAGCAAAAAAGAAGAACAAATAGAAGAGGAAAGCAAAAGAACAAGCCCGTTTGTTTTATATTTTATTTATTTAGTTATTTATTAATAATAAATTACCTTTTTGTATACATTGTGTATTTTACGAAGAATGGTTTTATCAATTCTAAAGAGCAAGATTTATTATCGTCATAAAAAAGTATTTATCCAGTTGACATGAAAAAAACACCCAAATATTATTTTATTAATGGGCAGCGCCACATGTCATCAGTGACATAAAAGCCTGCCAAAATCCACGATGTTCCTCTTTTCTCATTTCAGTGGTATCATAAACAACAGGTTGCTCTGGCTGATAAGGTGGAGATTCTGGCATTTTTGGTGGCTGTGACGCATGGCGTTTTACAGAATTTGGTGTGGTCGATCCATGGGCATGACTTGTAGGTTGTAATGTTATTTTAGATTGTTCTTCACGAGCTTGGCGTCTACTTTCACGAGTCTAATTGACAAAATAAGTATTTATAAAAAAATCATTTGATTTAATCTTTTTTACCTCTAATAATCCCCCTTTACCACCGAGCAGCATCCAATCATAAATGCCATCATCGCTTTCTCCCATTCGGCGTAATACCTTGTTGAACAATTCTCTCAAGAAATCATAATCTGGCGACTCTTCGAATCCCAGTTTACGTACATATTGCAAATAAATGCCAAATTCCTCTATTTTTTATTTTAGCCTTTTATCTTGCGCACACTTTTTTTTTTGGTTATACCTGGAAAACCTTCACAAAGTTCCTTGACTGGCGTTGTTTGCTTCTTTTCACCAATCCTTTCATATTTCTGTTTATTTGTGGCAGCTTTAAGTCCTTGCCATGGCAATGAGCCTCTTAAAAAGTACATGAACACATGACCTAAAGACTCGAGATCGTCTCGTCTTGATTGTTCTATATGAAAAAGAAAAAGTTGATAGATGGAAGATTAGAACGGAGTTATAAGCAAAAATATCAATAAAAAAAGAAAAGGCTTTTTTTGATCTAACCAACTTTAAAGAACATCCTTAACCGCTTCTCCTCCGCCCACTGCACTTTTTTTATAACTCTCTCCTTTTTTACTACTCTTTTTTTTTTTTTTTTTTTTTTTTTTTTTTTTTTTTTTTTTTTTTTTTTTTTTTTTT
>VCJJ01001217.1:26403-43746 GCA_024139415.1 Backusella tarrabulga
ACACACTTTCCTTTACTCTTATGGATGTATAAATATATTTTTTTTTACAATATCTTTCTTCGCTCTATATATAGTAATAAATATGTAATATAGTATTTACTCTACCTCTTCCCAAATGAGTATTGATACTCATGTATCTAGCAGTTCCCGACAAGCTCTTTCGCTCTCTGTAAGGTATATGTTGTTTTGTTTTTGGATCACGATAAAGTTTAGCCATTCCATAATCGATCAAGAACACCATATTTGCATATTTTGTACCAGGTCTCCCAATTAAAAAGTTGTCGGGTTTTATATCTCTATATATCAAATTTCTCTCATGAACGCTCTCTACACGATTGATCTAATTATTGTTGTGTAAGGAATTGCTTTGTACATGAAACCTCATCTCTTTACCATTTGTTTGGCCAACATTGCCACTGTCTTGATCGAAAGTTTACGCTGGCAACTATCAAATAAATCTTCTAAACTCGGACCGAGTAGATCAATGACAAGGATATTGTGCAATCCTTCTTGTCCAAAATAATATGCACTCGGAACACCGGCTGTATTTTCCGATTAGCAAACAAAAAAGAAAAAAAAATAGCTTTTTTTTTGTTACGTTACGTAAACCGGCAAGTACTTTATATGTTCTATATTCGTCTCTTAATTGAGGTGCATCAGATTTTCTAGGTTCGAATTTGATAGCAACGGATTGGTTATTTAACAAGTTGAGGCCTAATGCATGGTTATTTATCTCGCTAGTTTTTCTTTTTTTGGCTTTTGCTAACCTTCGTATAATACACCAAAACTTCCTTCTCCCAGCTTTTTTCCAACTCTATAGTGAACACCGACAATATTACTGGAACTGCCGCTTTTATGACTGGGTTGAGCCATTTTTATATTTTATTTTGTGGAATCGTATTATTAATTTCTACAGTGTGTTGGTTTCAAAAATATTAATACAAGAGCTAATGAATCGAGATGCTGCTGCTACTGCCGCTGCTGTTCTTGTTGAAGAGGAGGAGGAGGGCGATAAAGACAAAGAACTAATATAAGCAGAGAGTTGGAAAGGTGTGAAAAAAAGAACAAAAGAAAGAAAAAGAGGGGAGAAGAAAGTATATTATCAAGGGTGAGCTTGTTTTATTTTTTGATATCAAGGTCACACGTGTTTTCTTTATTTGTAAATGAAAAGGTGATCTGAAAGAAAACCTTTTGATATGAAAAAGTTTAAACCCATTGATTCTCAAGAACCAATTGAATTTGTAAAATGAATTGATCTTGTAAAAAAAATACATACGTAAAAAAAACAAGTTCTAAATATATACATATCTACGTATTTATACAAAGGTACACTATTATAAATAAGAGATAACCTTTTTCTCTTTTATAAAGAATGAGCTCGTGGAAAAGCAATGTAGCACCATTTACCACTTGTCTTTTTCTTTTCTTCTCTCAAATATTTTATTTATTTTATTTATGAAACCAAACCTTCTTTAGTCTATTTATTTGCATCTTTATTTTGCAAACAAATCCAAAATGCTGATTTTCTGTTCTGCCCCTCTCCTTGTATTTTTGTAAGTGTTTTTTGAAATTTAACTTTCCGCCTAAAAATAAAAAAGTCAGCTTTTTTTTTTTGGACATTATCAGATGTGCTTTATATGGTTTAATAGAGAAGGAGAATGGCCTATTAGATTATGATTTATATTTTTATTAAAAGGTTTTCCCATTACTTTACATATCCATATCCAATTGAAGCACTTTATGAATCCTAATAAGCTACACCTTTACAAGTACGTAAAATGCAAATTGTTCTTGGCGCTGTAGTATTATTTACTAGGCTGAAAGCGAGAAGCTTACTACACATCGTTCATATTATCTAATCTTATTAAAAACTTATACATGGAATCCTCCCCCTAATTTTACTCCTGTATTTATCTCAAAGTTTTTTAAGCAGATAATGATAGACAGAACTGCATTGTAGTCTAGAAAAACGATTTCCGCCTTCATAAAAACCGATAACAAGCATAATTAACCAATACACTTACATACGTATTATCAATTGAAGGTCGTATCTTTCATTACAGCATCAAAAGGTTTATACTAATCCTTTAAAATAAACAAAAAAAAATTATTAAACATGTTTGAATAGTTACGTTTGTTTCAAAAACCTGGAGAATATTTTTATGCATGTCAAAGTCCAATATGTCTACTGAGGGCGTGGAGCGAGTTAAAAGCTCATAAATTTGAGCACAGGTGAACACATACAGAAGCTTTAAACTTGTATTAGTATGTGAGATGATGTTCTTTCATTAAAGAAAATGTTCATAAGAGAAGAAAAGTACAGAGAAAATATAATACAAGGGAAATACTTCAGCAATCCTCTACAAAATGAGCCAACTCCATATTGCTACCACGCATTAAGTGATGTATTTGAATTCACTAATAAACGCTTAATAGACATTGATTCAACGTTATTAACTGCATAAAGAACTTGTTAACATGACTTCATTGACTACTTAACCTGAATAGTATACACATTGACCTGTATTTAGCATTATTACCACCAAAGGGAGAGAGTGTATAATACGAAAACACAAGTGCTCTTTTTTTTGGGAAAATAAAAGCAAGAAGCATGTATCCGTTTTAGAACTATGTTTGGCTTTCAGTACAATGCTTTGTGTATAATTTCATATAAAAGGTCTCTGACAACATTGATATAAGTAAAAACAAAGTTGTATGCATATAGGCCCTTGAAGGAGTACCAAGTCTTTGGCAATGTATGAGCTTTAAGAATTGATTACATAATAAAAACAGTGGTTTTCGGTACAGTTCTCCATTGATAGGTGAAAAATAGTACTCATCTGTAAAGATCTCAAAGAGAACTTTAGCTACAATAATAGACACAAGTTACAGAGCGAAAAATCACAGTCATACATCTCACTGTATGATAGAAATGGATAATACGACGCTATCGATCATGATCTTGGAGAATAGAAGTTCCTTTTAGTAAAACTCTCCTTGTCATTTTCATTACCTTTAATAATCTAGAATTTGCCTTGACACAATACAAAAAAAAAAGAAAAGTTTACACTTTTTAAAAAACGTGTGAATAATCGTATGTTTACCATTCCTAAAAGCAAGAGCACTCATCTACTTGTACTTCAAAATACATACCACTGATAAACCCACTATATTTCTCTTTCAAAATCAATTGTGGAATAGAAATGGTTGATATAATGGTGCCTATGATTAATATGATTTATTTATAATGGATTTTTGCTATCTTAATGGCCATTGTGCATATTTCGTGATCTCTTGGAAATACATTTAGATCAGATTGAGATTGGATCTGTTTTTACCTTTTACAAGTTAGTATCACCCAATGTCATGTCATTTGACACAGAAACAAAAACACAAAAAAAATATATGATACGGGATGTCCGCCGTACAAGTTTATACCACTTTGGCTAAAAGAAGAGACAAACAAATATGTTGGATATTTTATAAATTTATACTCTTTAGCATCTTGCAAAATAAGATTCTACTATTCATTAAGTTATTATTTGCCAAATAAGTTGTAAATGAATGGTAATATAGATCTCATGTGTTTAAAGGTCAAAGGATTTCCAAAGAGTGCCAAATGATCAAATTTTGCTGAATAAATAAAATAAAATAAAATAGATTAGAATAAAAGAGAAGAGGAGAGGAGATTTATTTTATTAAAACTAATAAATCAAGATTAGGAAAGTCAAAATGTAGTAGATAGTAAATATATGTGTATATTTATATATCATTTTTATTATTATTATTTTATTTCATCAGGCTTTTTCCAGTTAGTAGTTGCCACGTATTTTTTTTTGATTTTAGATTATGATTGTACACCATTTTTTGATTTAGTGTTTTTAATGATGTAGAATATTTTATATTTCAGTTTACTATTTTTAAGACAAAAGAACAAAGACAAAATTTTGTAGCATATTTATAAATCAAGTAAATATGATGTATTTTCTATATTTTAGCTGGTTTTCCTGTTCCTGATTAAAACTGATGTACCCATTCACTCTTAAAGCGAATTTGTTTGTTTTTTTTTAAAGCGGAGACATCTGTTGAGATTCGACTAGAGACTACAACACAATGATCAATATGATTGGCTGTGAATATAGCGCAATCATCCACTAAAACACCACACTGAAAATTTTCTTATCTAAAGAAGATGTAAAAGAGAACCATCTCTAACTGTGTGGGGAAAGGAGATCATTCCAAGCACTTTTCTTTGTTTATTTCTATATTTTTCTTCGTAACCTGCGGTATTCTTTGTTGTTTCTCCCTACATTTAACCATACTTGCATAATCAAAAAATGCCTTATTATTATTTGTTGTCCTGCCAGATTAAGATGATCAATTTAAAGATTGAACGTCACAAATGGATTTTGAGCCAATCGTCCCAATTCTTAAAGCTTTTGTATCACTCCGAAAATTTCCAATAAGAAAGACCTATTTTGGCTCTTTACATTAATCTTCTTTTTCTTTTCTAATACTCTTTTTAAATCTTTCTTCTTACACTTTATACCAAAAAGTATAGATTATAAAGAAAAAAAAAACAGTTATGAAGGTCATCGATAAAATTAACAAAGCTGAAGAAGAGGGCCGTTACTTTTGGTCTTTTGAATATTTCCCACCAAAGACCCCTCAGGTACCAAAACATTAAAAAATCTAATTATAACTCATAGACAGATCATTAATACATTATCAATTATAAAAAAAGGGTGTTCAAAATCTTTATGATCGCATGGAAAGAATGCAACGCTATGGTCCTGAATTTATTGATGTTACGTGGGGTGCTGGAGGTACCTCCGCTGATCTTACCACTGAAATTGTCGCCACTGCTCAGTCAGTTTATGGTTTGGAAACAATGATGCACTTGACCTGTACAAACATGCCTGTAAAACAAATTGATGATGCATTGGAGGTATGTTTTTTTATATTTATCTATATTTGTATATAGACTTAATTTTTTTTAAAAAAAATATAGGCTGCCAAGAACTGTGGTTGTCAAAACATTTTGGCTTTACGTGGTGACCCTCCTAAGGGACAAGCTGATTGGTCTGCTTGTGAAGAAGGTTTCGAACATGCCGTTGATCTTGTACGTTATATCCGTCAAAAGTATGGTGACTATTTCTCTATTGCCGTTGCTGGTAAGTTGCTGAATTCTTGATGTATGAAAAATTGGAAATAAAATGCTTATTATACATATATAATAGGTCACCCTGAAGGTCACATCGATAACCCTGATAAGGAAGATGATTTGTTTCACTTGAAAAAGAAGGTCGATGCAGGTGCCGATGTCATTGTCACCCAGCTCTTCTTTGACATTGATATGTTTGTCGATTGGGTAAAGAAAGTCCGTGATATTGGTATCACTGTTCCCATATTGCCCGGTGTTTTCCCTATTCAAAATTACACTGGTCTTAAGCGTGTCATTTCTTTCAACAACAATTTTGTACCTCAAAAGATTTGGGACGATCTCGAGCACATCAAGGAGGATGATACCGCTGTTAAGGAATACGGTATCAACTTGACTGTTGACTTTATCAAAAAATTCCGTGAGATTGGCATCAATGGTTTCCACATTTATACATTCAATCTTGAACGTTCTTCTCGTATTGTTTTAGAAAAGTTGGACCTTGTTGCTCCTATCGAAAGCATCAAGCCACTTCCTTGGAATCCTGCTCTCACCAACAAGCGCGCCAAAGAAAACGTTCGCCCTATTTTCTGGAAGAACCGCACAAAGAGTTATATCCAACGTACTGAAACCTGGGATGAATTCCCCAATGGTCGCTGGGGTGACTCTCGCTCACCTGCCTTTGGAGAATTGGACGGTTGGGGTGTCAACCTCAAGTACCCTGTTGATCAGTGTATAAAGATGTGGGGCACACCCACTTCTATTGATGAAATTGCACACACCTTTGCTCGTTACTGTAAGGGACAGATTTCTGGTATCCCTTGGAGTGCTCAGCACTTGGATGCGGAAACCGACATCATCCGTCAGCGCTTAGCTGCCATCAACTTGTTAGGCTACCTTACCATCAACTCCCAGCCAGCCGTCAATGGTGCCAAGAGCTCTCACAGTGTCTATGGTTGGGGACCCAAGAATGGTTATGTCTACCAAAAGGCCTACCTTGAATTCTTTGTTTCTGGTGATAAGTTGAACGAATTGATTGAAAAGATTGGTCAGGATCCTCAAGTCACTTACTATGCCGTCAACAAGCAAGGTGACTTGCGCACAAATACACAAAGCGATGAGCCCAATGCCGTCACTTGGGGTGTTTTCCCCGGTAAGGAAATTGTCCAGCCCACCATTGTAGAATCCGTTGCATTCATGGCATGGAAGGATGAGGCCTTTGAGCTCTGGAACAGATGGGCACGTATCTATGAAAAGGAAAGTGCTTCTGCTGATTTGATTTTGGATATTACCAAGAACTTCTACCTCATCAATATCGTCCATAACGACTTCCAAGACGAGAATGGTATCTGGAGACTATTTGATTTGGAAATCGACGGTGAGATCTCCCGTAAATTATTGCAATCCACTGTTGCTCGTTAATATTTTTTTCTTTCATTTCTAATTGTATTCAACATATATCTCCCCCTCCATAATGTTTATTTTATTTTTTCTTTTACCATAATATTCTTTTACATATTTCCTGTGTTATAGTATTCAACTACCTTGATGGTTTTTCATTCCCCTAATTTTTTTCTTTTTTCTTTTTTCTTTTTTTTTTTGTTTCTCTACTTTGTATTTAAAAAAAGGAATTCATTATCAAATAAACAATAGCATAACGATGTTTATCCATTTTTTGACAAATCGACATTTCTATATACTATTCTAAAAACAATACATACAGCATTCTGACTCTTGATCAAGAATGACTGATATACTTTATTTTCCAATTTGGCATGTACAAAAGGTATGATGATATTACAGTGTTGCCGGTTCACAATGCTGAGAGATGTTGGTATACTTATGAAGTAATCAATATTAAAGAGTAGAGTCTATGCACTGTAAGAGTGCTTACTTTTCTACAGCCTTGTAGTAAGATTCTCGAGTTTGAGAAGGTTTATATTTGTCTGATTCAACATATTTCGGGGGTACTTGCCAGTGTTTTATTTCACGTGTCAATGTACGCTTTCACTAGAAATTTTTCTCAAGATCGCCAGGTTGGCTGATCTCGTATCAAGAAAGACAATAACACAGTATGACTCAAAATTAAAATTGAATTGATTTCGATCCGTTGTTACCCATTTCCCCTGGAACTTTCCACTTGATAGTACCCATGCACTTGATGAATGAATGTCGATATTGTAAAGTAAGAAGATAGCGATACTATCAATATCAAGTAACCAGTGCATCAATGCAGACCCTGAATCTCTCTTATTAATTTCCAAAAAAAATGAATTGCGACTTTTTTGCGTTCCGGAGTATTTGTTTTCGCGTTTCTATTTGTTTACATTTATAATACAAAATATACACAAACGGTCACGAAAAACATTGCTAAGACGCGCCAATTCATTAAGGAAGCACAGTAATTTTGTACACTGGTGTGATGTCATTTCACAGGCAAGAAATGCGTGTGTATTTCTCAGTTTTAAAAGACGATTCTCTCCTTTTGTTTCTTCTCTTTATTGCATAATAATAAACAATGAGTTTACTTTTAAGATCACGCCGCTTAATATCAAAGCATCCTTTACTAGTTAACCAAGCACTCAGGGTAAAGAACAAGTGCTTCTATTTTGGAAAGAGTAAAGGAATGATAAACTAATGACGCGTTTAGACAACACCCCTATTGCAAAGAAGTATTGCTTTCTATGGAGGCTATGGATACAACTCAAATGACTATGATAACTATGGTTCTCCTACTGTTGGTGGTGGGTCATGGGGATCTGGTGTTGAAAAGCAATCTTTACCGAGAAACACAGTAAGTTAAAGAGAGAAGGGGGAGGAATGTTGAGCATTAACATGTCTTGTCTATTTTTTACATCAAAGATCATCAAATTCGTACCTCAACAAGAAGCATGGATCGTAGAAAGAATGGGAAAATTCGATAGAATGTTGGAACCTGGTCTGAATATTCTTGTTCCGTTTATTGATAGAATCAAGTATGTAAAGAGCTTGAAAGAAACTGCGATTGAAGTGCCTAGTCAGAGTGCTATTACCCAAGGTAAGTCGTTCTTATGAAAGGAAAAAAGGTATAAAGAAGTTAACTGTGTATGTGTGTACAATAAAGACAATGTAACACTTGAATTGGACGGTGTCCTTTATTTCAGAATTGTCGATCCATTCAAGGTATTTTCACTATGAAAAAGTGCAAGTTTTATTGGTAAATGTCCTGACAACACATTTTGGTTGGGTTTATAGGCATCTTATGGAGTAGAGGATGCAGAGTTTGCAATCACTCAGCTTGCTCAAACCACAATGCGTGCCGAAATCGGTCAAATGACCCTGGATCGTACCTTGGCCGAACGTGCTCACTTGAATTCAAATATTGTAGACGCCATCAACTCGGCTGCTGAGGATTGGGGAATCAGATGTCTACGTTATGAAATCCGTAAGTTTGTTTTTCCATAGTAATCCGTGATGTGTCTCTTATCATAAATATTCATAGGTGACATTCATCCTCCTGCAAAGGTGGTAGAATCTATGCACCAGCAAGTCTCTGCCGAACGTACAAAGAGAGCTCAGATTCTCGAGTCTGAGGGTGCCCGTCAAGCAGCCATCAATGTTGCCGAAGGTCGCAAGCAAGCCACCATTCTAGCCTCCGAGGCCGAAAAGTCCGAAAAGATCAATATGGCTGCTGGTGAGGCTGAAGCAATCCTTCTCAAGGCCACTGCATCCGCATCTGGTATTGAAAAAGTAGCTCGTGCAATTGCCATGAACCATGGCAATGACGCTGTCTCCATGACAGTGGCTGAAAAGTATGTTGAAGCCTTTGGTAAGATGGCCAAGGAAGGCACCACCATGATCGTCCCTGCAGCCGCCAACGATGCAGCATCCATGGTCACACAGGCACTGGCAATTTATAACACCATTAATAACAAGAAGAGCCCTGTTCGAACAGTGGATAGTGGTGCTTCTTCAATCAAAGAGGAAATGGCAAAGGACCTAATGAATGCAATGGAGGGCGAATCCTCTTTTAGCGAGCCAGAGGATAATAATAATGGCAAGGAAAAGTAAATTATTATAAATATATAAATAAAAAAAATATATAAATATACAGGTCAAATATACACAGGAAAAAAAAGGACAAGGCCCAATATTCGTTCCTGGTTTTGAGAGCATAAACCGACCTTTTTTAGTTCAAAACCCATCACTAAATAAAAAGCTACTTTTGTTTACATGTCATTGATATTACCATTGTTATGATATGTATATTTCGTTGCAAATACCTTGCTCAATTAAGCTGGCGTTACCAGCTTTTTTGTACATTGATCTTGTTCTTTGTCGGAACCTCGGGAATGGACAATTTGAGGCTTCGAATTCTGATTTATGATATTAGTAGTGATATCGTATTAATACTATTTAAGATAGGTATAAACATTATTATTTGTGAGTTTTAGTGCATGTACGTGTGTATATGCATATGTAAACCGATCGCACACTAATAATAATAATAAATTCTCCTTATTACGATAATACGCAAAGCCAACAGGTTATTTTGATAAGAGATCGAATCACATTTTTTTTAATAATAAATAAATTTAGACTGTAAAAGGCCGTCATGATTAAAAAGGAAAGCTGTCATGCAAATATTTCCAAAAGATCATTAGAACGTCAAAGTTTGATTGGTGTAGTGGCATTTTTTTTTTAAAAAAAACAAAAAAAAAACGTCAATAACATTGATTTTATTAAACCTATTTCCTTTCTTTTGGATCCTATTTTTTAATCAGCTATAGTCTATTTGATTGGTGCTTAACACTTCTTTTTCAATGCTTCTTGATACATGATTCATGGAATGGAAAGTACATCGCTATACACTCACTGAGAAACGATGGTAAGCGGAACTAAACAGTAATAATTATGGTGGTAACTGTGCAATTCATATTTTACAAATGAACAACAAACATTTGTCGATCAAGACTTGAATTATTTTGACAAATAAAAATAATGCCTTGGCCTTGTATAACGTCAACTGCGTCATTTCTGGGCTATGAGTTACTACTTAAACCGATCTCAGGAAAGTAGAAAAAGATATACCTTTTAGTAATAAAAGTAATATTAAAAAAAATAGTCTTATACTTTTTTTTACTTTGATAGGAAATCGCGATACTATTTTCCGTCATGATATTCGCACGATTATGCGCATAATTATGTATGTAGAAAAAATAATAATAGCAGATTGCTATAACCTATATGTAACTATATATTTGCAATATCGTATATATCTTTGTACAATTTATATGTATAGTAAAGATAGTATGAGGATAAGATACACACACACACATATATATATATACTATTGACTATTACTTATTTTATAATCACAAGTAGAATGCTTGCGTCGCATATAATAAACAGCCATAGCAAAACGCTATGCCGATAACAAATAGTAAGATATGAGTCAGGTTCTATTGTGGTTATGAAATCTCTTTGTAAGATAAAAATGGCACAGTTAAATTACCATGGTAACACTTGTAATACACACTATGAGAAAAAACGAATGCAACTGGTTATTGGTTCACAGACACACTTGTTTAGTATTGTATCTCAGTGACCCTTCCCATCCATTGTAGCACTCGTCATATTATGATTATTATATAAATAAACTTTTTATTAATTTATACTTCTTTTCCTTTTAGTTATTCATTTTATTGTAATAAAAAAAAAAGTCAACCGATTTTTTTTTTCGCCTTTACTCTCTTATTTGTATTTGAATTGAAGTAACCTTTACACTCCTTAGTAAAAGCATTGGATTCAATTCTCCTTAACATTTCCTTCTCCTCCCATTCTCTTTCTTTCTTTCTTTAACCACTTCTTTTTGAATTGACTTTTTATTTACTCCTGTTTTATTTTTGACAACTTTATATATAAACATAAATAACATCCCTTCTCGCTTTCTTTTTATTTTATTTTTTCTTTTACTATCTAAATATAATTGAAAAGCACACACTAACCAAACCATTATCTACTGTCTCCTTCTCCTTCACTTTCTCTTTACCTGTCGTTAGTATATAGAGATAATTATTAAAAGTATAGAAATGAGTCAACAACAGCACTGCGTACCCTCTGATTTCCCAAATACAATTGTCTATCCTAAAGAAAAACTAGAATTTTCGGATCAGTCGATAGTCTATCCAGGTAAACTAATGATTTTCCTCCATTTCAACTTGACAAAAATTTAACATGACTTTCATAAACAACAGGTTCATCACTTTATATATCACCTATCGTCGGCACACATCCGTTGCCCCAAGAGCCCTGTTACTATTATGACCATCAACAAGTTGCAATGCAATATCCTCAAAAAACCAGCAGCCCTGAGTCAACAATGACAGTAATACAAGAACCTCCTATGCTTGTCACTTCATCTTCTTCCACAACAACAGCATCGTCCTCTTCTGCCGAATTTCTAAATGAGGCATTTGCAAAGGCATCATCGATCCCGGAATCATTTTACCCTGAATTTCTCCAGTATTCAAAAGAAACGTATGAGCAACCCAGTCGCAAAAAACAAAAAAGACAAGATGATCAAATGGACGAGATCAAAAACGATATGAAAGATTCTGAAAACAATGAAGACGATGATAATAACTCGTAAAGTGCTTTATTTTCTTTTTTATTATTCTTGTTATAACTCATTCTCTTTCATACTGTAGTGGATTAACATCTGCAGAGCTTCGTCGACAGATACATATCCAATCTGAACAGAAAAGAAGAGCTCAAATAAAAGATGGGTTTGAAGAACTTCGAAGTGAATTACCTACCTGCTTAAATAAAAAGATGAGTAAAGTGGCATTGCTACACCGCAGTAAGTTTTGAAAGACAACGTTACTATCCAATTAATAAGCTAATTTTATAAATAAACAGCTGTTCAGCATATCCAACATTTAAAAGAAACTCAAGTATCTATTTTGTCTGAATTGGAAAAGCTAGTACATGAAAATGAACAACTTCGAAAGTAAGTTTTATATATATAAATAGTCCAAACCTCCCTTTTAACATCATTATATAGATTTCAGGAAAGTGTACTTCAAAAACAAGCTTTGGAGTCTATGTATACCATGACCAATATGTAAAACCATTCCAAAAAAAAATCCCTTCACAACTTAATAACCCTTGCATCTCTATATAAAAAACACACGCACACAAACCGCATCTTGCCCTATGTTCTCTTTGATATTAAAAGATCTAATAACTTTTTACACCTCCCCCCTCTTCGTCCTCCCCCATAAAATACTCCCTTTTTTTTAACGGGCAGTCTTTAGATAAAGAAGAACCTTCTTTTCACAAATCAATTGGTAAACAAGCCCCTTTGATTTTGAATTTTTTTTTCCCTTTTTGTGCTTCACACTATTTCAAAAGACACACAAAAATGTCTGTGTGTGTCTGTGTGCGCGCTTTTGTAAGACCGTTACCTTCCGGAAAGCAAAATAGATCTCTTATAAAAAAGGATATTATTTTTTCTATAGTGCATCCTATTGAAAACAATGAAAGTTAATCTTCTTTATTATACTCCTTTTCTCGTAAGGTATTTTAGTTTTACCGACAAAAGAAAAAAAAACGATGTGAGAGATGCCAAGTGAATGGAACCGGGACCAAGTGTTTTGATGTGTGTAACATATATTCTTAATTTGGCATTTCCTTTGGGAGAATATCAACTTTATGTAACCTTTGGATTTCTGATGGAGGAAGAAGGAAGGAAATTCGAGTTTCAGTAGCTTAAAAAATCATAAACCTATTACCTACGGCGAACCTGCCAGAAAAAAACCGAAACGTTAACAAGTATATCAGCGAGGAAGTGAGTAAATACTCTTTGAAAATACCTTTTCTTATTAGTGCTCTTTTATAAACACAAAAAGTTACAATACGAATGAAACCTATACATAGATACAGAGCTTTCATTGTGTTTATGACTTCCTTAGGAGACTTAAAGTATTATCCGTTCGAATATATCCAAAAAGCCATTGAAATTCACACTCATGGTATCAGCATCAAGACACGCAATTTTGACGGAAATGACGTTGATGTCAAAGCAGGCTCAAAATAAAGATCATGGCTAAAAAATAGTATCACAGGACGACTACGGAAAATTCATTACATTCATGAAACTTGATGCTGATGAGGAGACTCTTTTAGATAATATTTGAATGGAAAAGTGAACAAATCTCTCGTTATAAATAAACCGAAAGATGTGCCTTGATATTTCAACTGAGACTACGTTGGGTGGAAAACTCTTATTCAAGACAAAGCTTTTTTTTTATTTTTTTATTGCTGATCTTTTTTTCCCTGAGGTGATAACCGGATACCGACTGAACTAGACTCCTCCATGCCACCATTTTCTATTAAGGCAAGTTGTGATATATTTCACATGCTTTCATCCTTTTTGAATTCATTTTTTATATCGATACAATATCAACTTGGCTTCAATTGTTGGATTTTCTACCAATCTTTATGAAGTGTATTTCTTTAATCCTTGCATTTTTTTTTAACCACATCTTGAGAAAATGATTTTCTGTCTTCTGAACCAATAATATGGATCTGTCTAGTATTTTTTTTTCTGGTATAACCAAGGGTTGCTATTTGTGTGATGCAGATCTTGACATCTAAACGAGCATCTAGTCTACATTGTCTTTTCTCAAAATAGTATCATAAACAGCTTCCTTAAACCACTTTCATTATCATTTTTTCCACTTTACTATTTCTGGTAAGCCTCTTCGCCTCCTAAAAAATCATTCTTTAAAACGCTTTGCTTTTACAGCAATATTTGGTTCTTATTAAGTGAATTAAACTAAGTTGTACAATTAACCCTTCTTAATGAAGTACGGTTTGGTGAATCAAAGGTATATTTTCAAGTTTAAAGTATACAAATCCGATATCTTTACTAAACTCTACACTATTTAACAATAATAAATTTACAAGGCATTAACATACGATGCTAACTCAAATTTGAATCTCTTTTAAAGCATTTATGATAAATAATGCTGTTTTAACTTATGAAGAGACTGGTTTGATTTTCATTTTTCAAAAGGAGCAAAACGTGTTAAAAAAAGAATAAGGTTAAGCATCTAATTTCATTCAAAAAAAATAGTTTCCTCTTTGAATACAAAGCAATCAATCCGTATTGATTGTAAAACATATAATGAAAATGCTTCTCCTGATTTTATTACGCTAATTGTTATTTAGGACGAGTTCTCCCTTGTTTTTAGTTCAGCGATTGATTCAATTTCATTATTCAGTTGAGCTGTACTTATGAATTGCTAAAATAAAAATAAAAAACGAAGGAACTGGAATAAGAACGCATTTGATTTGATTATTATAAACCGAGAGTAGATTATACAAGCTTGCTTTTTATTTCTATAGTCTGGTGCATTCCTTACTTGGAATGCGGCTTTTAATGATAATGAAAATATCTCACTGCAAAAAATATATACATTGATTCATCTGTTTATGATAAACATCTGAATTACCAACGATTTACAGTGTTGCTATATCTGTGAGTATGTGGTACAAGTTTTATGAACCATTGTACCTCTCTAAAACTTTAAATAAAAGATCATTCTATATTACTATAATCCCAAACAAATAATAAAGAATAACTAAAAGTCCATTTTTTTTTAAAAAAATCAAGATAACGTATGTAAATATATATATAATAAATGATAATAAATGAAAATCTACAATAAAGAAAAAAAATTACTAGAAAATCTTTCCTGCCCAATATAATGTAATAACAACAACAAACGCCACCAAGATCAACACCATCATGCCCGATAAACCCATCAGTCTCAACCTTGTCCTGATCTCCCGCTTTTGCATAATCTTGTCAAAATCAAGGACGGTACCCAGCTGAGACTTTTCAAGCAGACTCAGGTCATCATCAATCACATAGATATACCCACCCTCCCTTATTACCACCGGCCATCGCCTTCGGTAGCGCTCCACGAGGATATTGACCTGTCCTCGTAACCCTGAGAGCGCCTCAAACGTGGTGAACGTGGGACGAAGGTCGTGATGCATCTGTAGGACTACCTTCATGGTGTGCTGGGCCTGTTGGTCGTTTTTGCGGACCCCTCGTTGCATCAGCACCTGGACAAACACCGACGGCTCCTCGTCGTCCCCTACTGCTGCTGCACGTTCCAGATCAAACGAGGTGGCTAGCGGATTGACAAGCTTGATCTGCTGTTCAAATAGATGAGTGGTCTGGCGCTGGTGGTCGAGGGTGAGTGTGATGTAGTCGTCCAGGAGGTCCTTGTATCCGCTCAGGATATCCTTATAGTGCGAATTGCGAAGGTGTAGCTCGCTCAAGCTGGGTTTGGAGGGCTCCATGGACTCGACGGCGGTTTTGATATGTTGGAGTTCTGCAAGAGTGGTTGTGGTCATGTCCTGAAGAAACGCACGGTTCTGTTTGGCGGCATCACTGTTGTTTACGGTATTGGAGAGCAAGAGCGTCTCGCTTGTCCTAATCTTTTCTACATCGGTGCGCACTTTTCGTAAGCTGGATCTGGTCTCATTTGCTTTTGTGAGGAATTCCTCCATGGATAGGTGGATGTATTTTTCAAAGCTTGTATAGCTAGGGGGTGGGTTGAGTGGAAGTGATTCGTGATTGGTATCCATCTTTTATTTTGAAAGGGGCCTTTTTTTTGTCCTCCCTTGTTTGTAATTTTTTTTTGTATATATGATACTGGTTTGAAAGAATAAAACCGAAAAAGAAAGCAAAACAGTTGAATGAACGAAAACGATATATAATAACTTGGACGTTAGTCTCTTACATTTTATAAAGTTTGAGTTGATATGGCTTAGTTACTCTTTTCGAGTATTAAATAAAACATTGATCGATTCCCCCGGTGTTTCTTCTTTTTCTTTTTTTTTTTAAAAAAAGAGAGAAGAGGGGAATATGAAAACATGCTACAGTCATTCTTACATTACTTTTATTCACTGCTGTTTCTTATTATTTATCTTTTTATTTAAAATGAAATACAATGCTTTATAACAAATAAGCAAAGTAGCAAATTAAAAATAAAAATAAAAAATTAACGTTTAAACTGAAGATAAACTGATGAGGCTGAAAATGACAAATGGGTATACGTGCAGTTGGTTTTCCAATAAAACCGATTTATGGAAAGGAAATCATAAATGGCAGCAGAAACAAAATGTATGTTCATTTACCTAACCAAAGATACCATTTAAAAAAAAGAAAAGAATGAACACAGGTCAAGCAATAAACACCTTAGTATTAAAAATAAAATTCCTTTTTTTATATTACTTTAGAACAAAATATAACAATCTGTATATATTTTTATTATTGCATTTGCAAATATATGATGTAAATAATTCTTTGTTTTACGTTCAATGGGGGGGGGGGAAATTTGGTTTTTTTTCAATGTGCTGTAAACTTCTTTACATGAAGTACATGACCTTCTGGAGATCAGGCTTGACGACAGCGAAACTAGCCAATTGGGCCTCAGAGTCCATGGATTCGGAGGTAGCGTCGGTGTCGGACCAGTTCTCGCCACGTCTGTGGAATCTGGCACGAGCAGCAACCAAATCGGCGTAGTAGGCAGGAGGTACGATACTGACAGCGCGGGTAGCACGACCATAAATGTAACAGAGACGGTAGGTCAACTCCTGGAGAGAGTCAGAGTTAAACTTGTTCTCGTCATGGAGGACGTGGTAGTGAGTAGGACGAGAAGTACCCTGAAGACCAGCGTGAGATTGAAGATAGAAATCAAATTCGAAGGGATGGACAATGTCGGTATCAACGACAGTACCAGGCATACAGTTACCGGTACGATCGGCATCACGGGTCTCCATGGGGAAGAAGCGGGCGTGGTGACGCTTCTGAACAACCAGGAAGGTGATGGTAGGGTTGTAAGACTTGTCAAGAGAGGCACAGGCGGCCTTGATGGCAGAAACTTCGCTGTCCATTACCTGCTTAAACTGTCCTTCAGATACACCGTCACGGTAGAACAAGATACGCTCGGGCTTTTGACCACAAGATTGGTAGAAGGTCTTGAGCAATTCCTTGATCATATTGGCAAGATCAGCAATGATTTCAGTACGATTAGCCTGGACACGAATGGCAGAAGCGTAGATAGAGGCACGAGCATCCATGGAAGCAGTGACGGCAGCAACAGAGGGACGGTTCATGT
>VCJJ01001226.1:0-17281 GCA_024139415.1 Backusella tarrabulga
AAAAGAATATTTCTTTGATTATGGAATACAGAATTAATCGTAAAAAAATTCATGGATAGGTTCACCGTAGAATCAAAACATCAATCTTGCTTCAAATCCCAACGAAAGTACGAGCTCTCTTCCACAACAGAGACTAATGGAGCCTAGTGACTGTGTCCCCCAGACATGGTTATAGGGCCGAAATTTCATCTCATTACCAAATTTAGAAACTACACGCTTCATCTGAAAATTACTTTACTAACAAAAAAAGCATATACATGTTTCTTTCAGCAGAAAATTAGAATGTATTCACGCGAATAAAAATCAAAAGTAACATGTTGGTATTTTTTGTTATTTTTTATTACAAGGTTATTTTTTAGCATTAAGAATGACGAGCTATTATGTATGATAATTACCCAGGGGAACAATAGAGAACCAGACACGAGTTTTAGCTTTGAAGCTAGACCCACAAAAGTAGTTTAGTGTTACAAATGGGGAACCCAAATATATGCTTTTCTCTTGAGCAAAACAAAAAAAAACATGATTGTAGAGATAAGCACCATTTATGTACATATAATATTGATTTTGGTGCTGGTTATAGATGGTAGAATATTGAATCGTCGCCGTTGTGTCAAAACAACAAGCTCCCATTCTATTTTATCCGTTGTGCTCCAGGACAGCTTTAGAGCGCCCGCTGTTGTTGGTCAATCTGTTAGTTAATAAATGATACAAAATGAGCCTCTATTCTATCATGGTTATCAAGATGTATCTTTCTAAAAAAACAAAGATTTGCTTTTATTTTTAGCAGTCCCTATCTTGGGGTTGTATAAGAAAACAGTGCTCTTCTGTTGGCAAGAACAACGATGAATGTTGTCATGCCAACAAACAACCATGAAACCAAATGTAAATAAAAGCAAAGTATAAAAAAGTTAAAATGTGAGTGAGTGACAATCGGAATTGTGGGGAGGAGCATTTTATACCAAAAGGCTAAAGGTGTCACAAAAGGCAGGTTCCACTCATTTTTTATTATTTATTTATTTATTATATTTTTTATTTTCCTTTTTGTTTTTCCTTTTTGTTTTTCTTTCACGTACTTTATTGAATACATTTTATCAAGAAACATACACAGAAAATGCAGTCTATTAAGTGTGTCGTAGTTGGCGATGGGTAAGTCGTATCTCTTTTTAAATCAAGTTAAAAAAGGCTGTTGGGTGTGCGCTTAATAAAAGTCCGTGATATGTGCGTGTGCGTGTGTGTGTGTGTGTGTGTGTGTGAGCGGGTGGGGGAAGTGCAAATGATGATGATGAAGGTCATGATGATGATGATCAACAAGATGAAGGGACTTGATGATGTGCATAATGAAGATCCAGCTTGTACTTACCTCGCTTCTTTACTGAATAGTGCCGTTGGTAAAACATGTTTATTGATTTCCTACACAACAAATGCGTTCCCGGGAGAATACATTCCTACAGTGTAAATATTCTAGTTTGAAAGAAGAGAGAAAGAAAGAGAGAGAGAGAGAGAGAGAAAGGACACTGGCGTTTTATTTACTTTTTAACTGTAGTTTTGACAATTACTCTGCCAATGTCATGGTAGATGGCAAGCCCATCAATCTTGGCTTGTGGGATACAGCAGGACAAGAAGATTATGACCGTCTTCGTCCTTTATCTTACCCTCAAACCGACGTATTTCTTAGCTGCTTCTCACTCGTGAGCCCACCTTCTTTTGAAAATGTTCGCACAAAGGTAAATACACACAATAAAGTCGGAGTAATAAACATGAAGTACGTAAAGTTGATGATCAATAATAGTGGTACCCAGAGATCAGTCATCATGCACCCAATATCCCCATCATTTTAGTTGGTACCAAATTAGATTTACGTGAGGATCGCGATACAGTAGAGAGATTGAAGCAGAAGCGTATGGCTCCTATATCTTATCCTCAGGGTTTACAAATGGCAAAGGACATCAGTGCTGTAAAGTACCTCGAGTGCTCTGCGCTTACTCAAAAAGGCTTGAAGAACGTGTTTGATGAAGCTATTAGGGCTGTCCTGTCACCTCCTGTACGACCTAGAAAGAAGAAGGGTTGTATGATCTTATAATTTCCTTTAACCTTTCTATCTATCTATCTACCTACTTCTCTTCTTCTTTCTATCTGCGTGTATGCATCCGTCTATCTCTCTCTTTTTTTTTACAATATTACCAGCATCCCCTTTTTTGTTTATGTATAAAATATATTGTTTATTTCACCTCTTTCTGGTTTTATAATTATGAAATGCACGTGAAATAATGTGTGGAGAGCAAAAAAGGGGAGAGTAAAATAACAATACCATTGTCTTTTACTGCTCCTCAGATTAAACTATGATAATAACATTGCCCCATGTAGACAACTAAACGACAGTACGCCGTTTATATGCTCTAGAATATAAAAATACACTCTCCAAGTTAAATCTTCTTTGAGGTTGCAGAGCCTCGGTCTAGCTTTAGTCGGGAGAGGAGATATGCCTCTGCTATAATGCAAATAATCAACTGAACGTTTCAAGGGATACACGTTCTTGTTCGCCAAACTAACAATTTGATTTTACTTGACACCAAAATGAAAATTATATAAAAACATATAAATAGGTGCTTAAGTTAATGATGCTGTCTGTCATCAGAGGTTCTAAACTGTGTAAATCGTTTTCGCCAATGGGTCTCGTATCAAAAATATCAAACCTGATTCTGGAGACCAGATGATCAAGTTGTTATAGAAATCCTTTTGATCTGTTTCATGTTGATTGCAATACCATTCATCTCATTGCTTGCAAGATTTTTTTCGACTTGCTTAAGCATTTATTAGATATATTCAATATCTGTCAAACTGTTTTTATATTCTAAAGCCAAACTTGATTAAATCACCTCAAATGTTGTCAAACGTTCTCTTTTTTTTTTTGTAATAACATAGCGTATTCATCTTTACTTCTTCTTCTTCCTTTTACTTTTTTTGTAACCAACTAAAACAGAAATAAAGCGTAAACATAATGAAGAAGACGGGAGTAATCTTAAAAATCAAAAGACGCTTGAAAAAAGGAAAGGAAAACACCCGTTACGCGTAAGTAACAATTATGATAATATAGGCTTTGTTTTGGAGTAGCACGTAAATAACTTAGCAAAACTCTTAACTCAAAACTCACTGACATCATATTCCAAAGGTCAAACCACAAATAATGCAGCTAATGGACCTCCAGTTCTACAGTGAGGTAAGTCATAATATAACAATAACCTCAATTTAAGATTACTTACATGTGTACTCTTCAAAATAGCCATGACCTGCCTTGCTGACCACATTTTCACGCCAAATAGCAGTTCCATGCCCTCCAAGTGAACAGCTTCAGAAATTCTTACTGCTGGACCAATCATAGTCAGTACCTACAGCATCACAAATAAAAGTGTACTTTGAGTTCATGTAAAGGTTACAAGAGGAACTGGATAATGATATCCAGGATGTACTCATGGAGCAAGGTCAATCTGGTACATCTTATTAATCTGAAAGGTCTTTTCATGCATGTGACACTGAATGATAACTAGTAGCCTAATGCCTTTGCGAAAGTTCGAAAGGGAAGAACAGAGAAGAACACAATAACATGGCAATATCAACTACAACACTTTGATAGCATTAAACTTTCTGTAAAGTCCACCATAGCTAGATGATTAATTGACAGTTATTGATTTACATACATCTTCTCTTATTTATTATCCTATTTCTCAAAACGTAATACTTGACCTTATTCCCAATATTTTGAAAAGAAAAACAGTAACCTAAGAATCGTCGTAAATGGCGTCAAATAATCGGGGTGTTCAAATTGAGACTTAATAAAATCAATGGGATGTTTTAAAATCGTTTATTACTTTCCTCAAATACCATCATGTTTAATTCTAAATTTGGATAAAGAAGGTCCACTATATGAATGTGGATTTTATACTTCCTATTTTTTTACTCTTTGTAATTGAAAATTAGCTTGCGTGTAAGAGTAATGTCCATTTTAACGAAAATCGTCCCTTTCTTTTATCAGTATCACCTTTTGTTTTTACTTAGCATTTGCTTATTGAAAATATCTGTGTGGGTCATAATAAGAGATGGTACGAAAACTAACGTGAACATGTATAACAAGGCTATAAAAAAGTTTAGAGGGTCAAATGATTCACGTTTTAGTATGCTTATTTTCATTTGACACTATGGTTATTATAATAAATTGATCATAAAACGAGTAACCAAAACCAATACAGAGTATATGAGCTTCAGATTCGGTTGTCTGATATGCCAGATTATTTAAAAAAAACCTATAGCTAGCCCGAGGTTCACTCTCGAACTCTTTCGAAAGTTCTAGGCGCCATAATAATATGAAGTGGTTTGAAAAGAAAATCTAAAGTTTTATCGTGGCAGGGACAATGACGACATGAGTTACACTGCATTCGATTGGTTGAGTTTCAAAAAAGTTTAATTGAGGGTTTTTGTTCACAAGAAGAGCTGTTCGTTTAATCGTAATGATGACAAAAAAAAGCGAGCAGAACCAAAATAGCTTAAATCAGCTATATCTTAAAATAACACATTCTCACAATAGAAGATACAAAAGTTTTTCTGATGAAAAGTTAAAGGTAAAATAGGATTCCCGCTTCTCGGGAACAAACAAAATGTCGCACTTCGATCGGAACTCTCCTTTAAATTAACGTAACCAGACAACCCTTATCAAAAAGAAAGGAGAATTTTCTAAGGAGAGTGATTGTTTTTTTTTGTAAAACGGCACAATATTGTTTCCATTCGTCTTCTCTTTTTGTTTTGTTCTCGTGATTTCCTATACCAGAGAAAATATCATTACTCGACTTGATATTTTTACATTACAAACATTGATCATGTTGTAATATTTAAACAAAGTAAAATTGACTTTCACGATACAATGAAAACATGACCTTAGAGGAGTAAAATTCTACCATCGTTGCTTTAAAGATAGCAAATACATTATCCCATCGAGTATATGATTCACCATACAGTCCCATCAAGTAAGTATAGCCATGCGACATTACACACACCCAGTTGTTCCTTTCACACAGATTGTAACATTAGTGTTTGACCAATCAGTTAAGTTGGTTACGGAACAACTCATACTTTGCAGTTACTACGAAAAATGCCCTTTTACGTGGTCTTTACATAAAAAAATCAGGCTCATATGTGATACAGAAACTACCTGATTTATATTAAAAACATTTCAAAGGCATTAAAACAATGAGTGTTAATAAAATCTTTATTGCACCTATTTTCGGAGACAAATTACTCGTGTAACTCTTTTGGTTTGGTAACACAGAGAATCATCAATGATGAGTGAGCTTTACTCGTCTCCTGTAATTTGTACAAAATATTGTTCTTCTATTATCTTTTTCTTTCCTTCGTTTTGTTTTTCTTTTTTTCAAAAAGAGAAAAAATATACTTGCATTTCTTTACATATAAAACAAAACAAAATAGTTTATATATAGCAAGTTTAGGAAGAGGACGAGAAGAAGGACTGTTCTGAACACAACATCACTTCTATTTTTATCTTGGTTATCCAAATATATTCTACTTTTTATTTATCGTTATTTCTTTTTTTGCTATAACAACCATTTTTTTTTCCTCTCTTCTTTGTCTTTGATTTCTTATCCCACTCTACTTTTTTATCCAAATAGCATCGACAATACTATGCAAAAAAGAGATGGTAACGATATTGATTTATTTTTAATTTCACTAGCGACTAAAATTTATTACATTAGAGGATTTAGCGACAGAAGCTGAAAATTGCTCAAAACAAGGTAATGGATATCCTTATTGCTTACCTCTTACAACCGATACTTGGGCAAATGGTTCAACGCACGATTTTATTTGGAATTTCAAGTAAAATATAGTTTCATTTACCTCTTTACCTCATTAATTCCTCACTACTACAACTCAAAAAAAAACAACATATACCACACCTTTATACGCAACAGACATATAAATAGATAGCATGAATGAATTAAAATAAAATTATTTTCTTTTTTTTATTATATGTATATATTCAGCTATCCGTATTATGTAACGTCGCCGAATATCAGCATCTATCTATACAACATTGTCAAATACGCCTATGTTTCAACAAAAAATTATACCAATCTAAGCACTTCACTAGGTGGTGTTGAAGTCTCGGTAGACGATAGTTGGTTTCTCAACTCGCTGTCACCTGGTGCACAAAACGAAACAGTAACAACTTATTTTTACATTTTACCGTCTGCCATGGATCCGTACACCGAACTTGCAAATTCAAACAGTATGTACCCTCGACCTTTCAACTTTTCTGTTCTCCGTAAGTACATACACAGTGGTAGATATTGATTATGAATACTTATATACTTGACTTTAGAAATCGCACCACTTGCTAATGGATCAACAGTAACAAATTCAACACAAAATGGAAACAGCAGCAGTAACACGTCATCCAACTCTTCAAATGATAACAGTAACAGCAATACCCATTTACCCGGATGGGCAATAGCAGTGATTTGTATTGCAGTATTTGCAATTTTATTTGGCGCTGCGGCATCCATCTGGGCTGTTGTCCTTACCCGACGAAACAAGAAGCAAAACAAACTTTCACCTTCCAACGGAGGAGTAGCAGCCATATTAGGTGGTAAAAAAAGAGACATGTCAGAGATTGGTTCTTCCAGCTCTAAAGCACACATGATAAAAGGTCTGCAGTCTACAGACAGTGTGGCAAATACAAACTCCGTTGAGAATGCCTCTATTGCAGGCACACTCAACTCGAGAAATCAGCCCAAGATAACATCTTCAGATGCTTTGATGCTTGCAGACTCGTTTAGAAATACGTTGGGACGACCAGCGGATTGGAACATTTCTGGACTAGGCCAAGAAGAAGAAGAGGAACTTAAACGAAGAAAATTGGGTGAAACGTTGCTACAAAGACAGCTGGAAGAGGACGGGACTTCTGTTAAGCACGCGGGTAGATTTACTCGAGTAAAGAGTTTAAATGATATACCAAAACATGCTACCCTTGAACATCCAAGAAACCAGTAAAAAAATGGCTATACAGTAGCACCTCCCCTCCTTTTCTTTTTCTTTTTGTATTTTAAAACACTTCTCTTTCTCTGTTTCTTTTTTGGCATCCTTTATAGTAGATTATTTATACAATTTGTAACATGTTTTTATTTTTCTTCTTTTCCACTCTCATTTCCATTTTTGTTTGCTTTCTTTTTTTTTTTAAAAAAAAGCCAAATAAAACTATCTGTTTAAAGTTTATTGCTTTATAATAATAGAGATTCAGCCAACCTTTACTTCTATGCATTGACGAACTTTTTTGGTTGTGCATGGTTCCACTCATGTTGCTGTTTTTAGTCCAAAATTGGCCTTATTTATTGTTTTAGAGGGCGAACTGAGCAACAGCGCCAAGCACATTACTTTCTTAAAGAGGATCTTTAAAAAGTTTATTACAATAGGAATATAATTATAAATTAATAAACGAAATACAGAGACATCCGCGGACGTCATTTCTATGACAGCATTGTCATTGTCAATCGCAACTTACCACTTATAGAATAATGAAAGAAAAGCAAACAGTTAAACTTTTCTTTTGTTCTTTTTTTCACTTGTCTAAATTATAGACTAAGTTGAACGAAATGCGCGTATGCATCCACTCTTTCCATGCATAATCTTCAAAACTTATTACTATAAACCAAATTTCAAGTTGATGCAATGCATTTGCTCATTCAGGAAATAGAGTCAAAAGAGTTTATTGGCTATCTTTGTTTGTTCTGGGCCAATGAGAACGTCAATAACCCATTGTAGTCGCTCGACAGCGCTTTATTTTATTAAACACGCGACTTGATCATCAAAACACAAACAAAACAAAAAGGAGAGAGAAGATAAAACCCTTATTTTCACAACAAAGCTAATTCTTTGCATCGCTTTCTGATACCAAAGGGCTTTCTTTTATGGGATTTGAGCCGGTAATGCAGGTGGGATTAGAGTGTGGGATTGCATCAGGTGAAGGATGCTCCGAGCCGATAGCCAAGGGCTCTTTTCCTGCTTTTGACAATGCATAATCGCCAGAATCAAAGTATTTGCGTTCCTAAAACCCTTTCCTCGTTACTATCACATCACAGATAATAACGATAATGAATAATTTTTACCTTGAGCTTATGTCCTAAAAGATCCTTACGATCTGGAAGTTTACCGTACATGCGAAATAGCTTCTGTTCTTCTGCACTTAATTGCTATTGTGTTTGGTGCTCTTAATAGCAGATTCAGCCAATGTACAGTAAACGAACTTACACTGACATCAATCTTGTTTGCTTGAGCTGGATTCATTCGTTTCAGTCTACAATCTTGAGCGTGTATTATTGTGGGTTATTATTATTATAATAAATAGAAATATATAAATAACAAGAGAGAAAGAGAAATACTTTTGAATTGTTTTACAGTCCCGGATAAATATTCTTTTTCAGAGAAATAAGGTATGCCTTAATACAGCAATCTCTCTAGTTTGCTTGCTCCCTTATACGAGAGTGACTTTGCTTGTATCGGTGCTCGATACTACCATAAAATGTGCGCTTTGACGGACTCCATAGTTGAAAATTTTAAACAAGTGCTTTTTACACTGCCATTGTTATATCTAAACAGCTCGAGGAGTGATATTTTATTATAAATTATACAAGATCATAGTATGTATTAGCTTGACCAATCAAAAATTAGATTTTAGGCTGAAACCTTTGTCTTGATGCTTCGTTAGATGAGTTTCATATTAATTATTAGTGTTATTGTTATTATTGGTGAATGATCGAGGTCTCGTCGTCAAATTCATCAACAAATTCGTAAATAGAATCAAGAGTACTTTGTGCCATGCTTGAATCAGGTATCTTTTCATTATCGTCATCTTCTTGTAGAGGCGGCTTTCTAGCAAAACAGATAAACCAATCGACATGCGATTCATAGTCTCGACATTCTTTCATTATTTGGTTTAAATCTTCATTATTAAATAATACAGCTTCGTCGTTTCTTTTTGCAATGGAGCTTAAGAATAGCTGATAATTTTCAGCATATATTTTGCCAAGCCGCTCTCCATCGCCTCCCAATCCTAAACTGGTCTGGTGCTGACTGATCTCTACAAATTTGCCATAAAAGGGCAGCGTTGTTGTACCCGCCATTTGGGAAGATAGCATAATGTTGGCAAAAAGAGGGTGTATGGCTGATTTTTCATGCAGCAAGGATGAAAAATCAGGATGATTAAACAGCTTTATCACTAGTAAAACCAGTCAAATTCTTTGTCCGATTCATCACATTTCGTCTTTTGTTTACCTTGTTCGTTTATCTGTGTTGAAGACATATAGCCAGAACCCCTAATCATATAGTCTGTATCAACCACTTCAAAATATCCACCTGGTTTTAAAATCCTTGAAACTTCTTCAAGGAGCGATACAACTTTATCGGGATGAAGATGTAAAACGACCATACGCATAAATACAAAATCAAATGATCCATCTTCGAACGGCAATGTGTCTAGAATGTCATGTAGCTGGAAATATGAATTTGACGGCTTAATAGAAACAGGAAATAATGGGCAATGATCTATTCCGTAAAAATCTATATGTATGTCGAGCATTTTAGAATAATCAATGGTATCAATTGTTTATCTCATCATATTACCAGAGTTTGGAAATTCTGTAGCCATTTCAAGAATCCTGTAGATCAAAAAATATGCGAATTTAGAAGTGGAACTAATTATTAAAAGTAAGAAACACTTTACCATGTGCCCGAGCCGCATCCAATATCCAAGATTTTGGGTCTAGTATGGTTATCAATCGATTCATTATTTAATAGTATACCATTAACTGGCGATATAAAGTTTCTACCAAAAACTGATTTTAAAATGTAATGCTATGGGAAGAAACAAAAAAAAGTTAATTGAATGAAATGACAAGAAAAGAAAAAAAGAAAAGTTCTATTTCAAAAGAAATACCAAAGACATGAGTCTATCTGATTCATCATCGTCACAAGGGAGCATAAATTGCATTTGGCTGTTGCTGTCTTTCCAATACCTTCTATTATTGATGGTAATATAGTTTGTATCTAAAGTGGACGTAGTAGGTATTCTGGATAAATCCTCTCCATCTTTTGTTGTAGGGACAGTGCTCAATGAAAGGGATCGCTGATCTGGGTATATTTTTTTTACTGAACTGGTGGTTGATGACGTCTTGGCCGATGCATTGGTAGAACAAGTACGCACATTAGACGCTGAGCTTGTTTTTCTTATTGGCTGAGGCGTGGCCGATGCAAACTCGAAGTAATTTGGTGCTGCATTTGTTACTCGTCTCATGCTTACATCAGAGGAATCAAGCATTTGCGCTTCGAAAAAGGACGTTGCATAGGGTTGGGGCTTTTTGGTGATGGTTTTGGCTTTAATTGGTGTTGGTGCTGCTACTGATGCCTGGGTTGGTGTTTGAGTTTGTTGCAAGGACTGTGTTTGTCCCATGCTTTTTATTTAATGAGTGATATGAGACTTTATTTTTTGATATTTCGTAATAATATAAAGGGAGTGACAATAACTTTGGGCTACTATAATAACAAGAGCTCAGGATATTTACTCTGTTACTATAATTTTTGCTTTTGTTGTATTTTATATTTTAGATTGTTATTGTAGAAAGAAGGAAAAGAAAATTTTAAAACTCGCTGCGGCTGTATTATTAAAGGAAAAACTGTACCTGTTTTTACATCTCCTCCAATCAGTTCATAAATGTTTCATTCCGTTAAACTCACCCATCAATCGTGTGCAACTTTGCTAAATCGAGAAACATCAGCATTTTAACAGGGTAAAGATATAAAAAATTAATTAGTAGCGTCTTCACGCAAATACAAAAAAAAAGATATTAAAAATTAATTACTCTGTGTATTTCCTGTTCGTCTTTCATTTTCATTACACTTATTAGTTGCATGAACATGAATTAATTATATAAAAAATGACAAAGACACCATTGTACCATAACGTAAACAACAACAAAAAATGCAACTACAAAACTAAAGAAAGCATCGAAATATGTTCGATATGAACTCCTCTTTAAGTATTTGCAGTGTAAAAGCATCTCTTGTCGTGTAGCTTTTTGTTACCATTTGTGGTCTAGTCCGGTCGTTTTTGTGCGACTGAGTCCCTTCTCTTCAATTAAGATTGTATGCACCATCATTGGTATTCTATCCTGTCAAAAAAACATATTTTGGCATAAATCATACATATACGCATAATCTAGAGTATACTTAATTATACCTTGAGCGAATATATATAAATAAGAAAGATATGATGAGTATTATAAAAAAAAAGACTGGTGATTCATTTTTTTATCTTGATAAAAGTGATACTTTTTATAAAGTATAAAAATATAAAAGTGGCCATGTGTAAGCCGTTTTGAACAACGTGCCACCTATCACCTCCCCCCTGGTTTTCGACTTGGATTTTCCACAGGATGAAATTTGCTTGATGCGAAAAACTAAATTGAAACACAGTCCCTTTTCTCTTCATCGAATCCTTTAAAAGTGCTTTTTTTTAGGTTAAATGATTACTAATCAATGTGTTATTTCATTGCTTTTTCGTCCAATGTTAGCGTAAATTACACCGAGTATTACAGGTTATTAAATGTAATGAAATGCTTACTTAAATACGAGCTTATATTTAATGATATGTATACTGTTTATTTCAAGAAAATGAGAAAAAAGGGAGAAAATATTTCAAATAAATGAGAAAAACCAGGGGAATAATTGAGAAAAGAGAAATATATCACATATAAAGAGTATATTTCAGACAGTGAGCAGACAAAGAGATAGGTAGCCATGTAGCAAGGTTCATAAAGTCATATTGCATACCAATGAGGAATAGCATGATGTTAAGCGACAGAGTAACACACCAATTTGGCATCGGTAGATTCAGTAGATACGATGTCTGGCTCGCCAGACATACTATATTCTATTATTTTAGTATCATGCTTTGGGTTAATACCAATCTCTTCACCTCTCTTAGTCTCCCTTTTTTTTCTCATCAACCTTTTCTCAATAATTATTCTCCCTTTTCTCATTAATTTGAAAATATTTCCCAGCAACTTGAATAACTTTTCTCGTTTTTTTTTGAAAAAGACAGTATATCATTTAACCTGTTCTAAATCAAAAACTACAATATTTAGTATACAGTGAGTAATGCGTAAATGATCTGAATGTATTTTTAAAACGGTATTTTTCTATCATAAAATAGGATGGAACCGAATGATACTAAAAGGAATCATCAGAAATTCAAAAGCTACAGATTATAATTTTATAAAGTTAAATTTTATTTAATTCAAAAGCGAGGCTAATGGATACTATTATGATATCCAACTTGATTTAGATTTCCAATTAATTTCATTCGTATTATTTCAAGCCAAATTAGTTTCTCTGGGATCTGGAATAGGACCAGATCAAAAAGAAGAAGTGTCATGAGTTTAGGGTACTAGGCCCGGACCATTACGACTTGTAAAAACTGGTTCCCTTTGGGGAAGAGGTGGAGGTGCCTGGTTTGTTTTAATGGGTTCATAAAACGATGAATCATATGGATCATAATCATCGAAACCACTTTGTTGATTGATTGAAGATGCAGGATCTGTGTCGCATACAATTGGATTGTTTTCTGGCAAACTTGTCAATTCTGGAGGACAACCGATTTCAGTACCATAACCACCTCTTGGCACACCAAAACCCTCTTTTTTATGTAATGGCGTATTAGTCTTGGCCATTTCTAGACCTTGTTCAATCTTTCTATACGGCTCAAAGTTCCATCTTTGGGAAAGTCCTCCATCGTCAGTGCAATGTTTACGTAAAACAACTTGGGCACCACCTTTGATAACATCTCCCTTTTGAAACCATTTTTTTAATTAATGAGTCACCTTGCTTAAATATAGTTCCTTTTTCTTACTTACTTTAACATCCATAACAAGATCAGGGTATTCTTTAGAACACATATAACCCTGATCGAAAACCCACTAATTTTTTTAAATTTAATTTTGGAAATGGGAAATATATCTGCTCAATACTTTTACCTCTTGAGATTGCTTGGTTGGATCAGCCTGTTTTTGAATTAGCGTTTTATTTTTTTTAAAAATACCTATGGAAGTGATAAGCTTAAAAATGTATACCTGATGCTAAAAAAAAAGCTTACCAGAACCAACATCGATTACTGTTTGTTATTGATTAGATTTATTTAGGAATGCATTTTTATTTTATTTCAATTAACTTACCTAAGCCAGATTTTTTATTTTCGAAACGGTTATCCTTATAAACCCATAATCTGTTTAATCCCAATACATCAATGTTATTAGAAAATACTGGCTTTTCCGAATATTAATAACTTTACTGGTTATCACTATCTTCAAACTTTTGTGGCCATATGATAATGTTTGCACCTTCCTGAAGTTTTGTATATCATTTTATAACTATACTCCCAATCGTATTCAATAATTAAAGTCATTTACCTTCTCTTTTCCGTCATATACATCCAAGACAAAACCTTTATCACAAAGCTCTATATAAAAATAACCTTCTGGAAACATGATTCTAGTAGTTGATATAGCAGTTGTTACTAAAATAAATTAAAGACTAAAGAAATAATGAAATACATTATTTTAATCGGATAAATGCTGTCTTTTATTTGCTTTGTTTTAACAGACTAAACAAATCGACAAAACCTGCTCCTCTTATTGAAGTTTATACCGTGAATATGATTGAAATGTGATTTTCCAATCCAACCCCAAGGACTAATAAAAGTTAAAGTATAATACTTTGAGAATATATATATTAAAGTTCATCACCGCATTGTGATGGAAGTGATTTTAAATTAAAATCGACTTTTTAAAAAATAAAGCAAATGGTTTCATTTAAAGTTGCGAAGAGGCAGGTATTTCATTTAGGACAAAAATTATTTTATTTAATATTTTTCAATTTTACATACAGGAGGTTAATATAGAGTACACATTGTAAGCTTACTCAGCTTGCCAAAGGGAGTGGGCAGCTCCAGGTTGCCAAGTAGGGTTGGAAGTGTGACCTTGAAGACAGAGGTATTCTTGACCGTGGTACTTGACACGATCACCTGCAGCATATGTTCCAACAGGGTTCCAGTTTCTAGCGTCTCCTCCATCACAGCTATTCTTACGGCGACGGCGGCTTTCGTCATCACTGCTACCGCTATCACTGCTGCTACCACTACCGCTATCACTTCCATCACGGCTCTTCTTCTTTCTGCATTCACCTTCACAGTCATTCTTCTTGCAGGAAGATTTGCACTTCTTCTTATTCTTGCATTCACCTTCACAGTCATCTTTCTTACAACTAGACTTGCAATTCTTCTTGCACTCGCCTTCACAGTCACTCTTTTTGCAGTTAGGCTTGCACTTCTTCTTGCATTCACCTTCACAGTCGTTCTTCTTGCAGCCAGGTTTGCAGTTCTTCTTGCCATGACTGCGCTTTTCAAGCTCTTCCGAGTCGTGCTTTTTTTGCTCAAACTCGCTCTTCTCAAGTTCATAACGCTCACGTTCAGAGCTTAATTCATCACGGTCATGATCGAATTTCTGCTGCTCAAGGCGCTTGCGTTGTTCTTCTGCTTCAGCCTCAACTCTTTGACGTTCTTCTTCGGCCTCATGTTCTTGATGGTTATCATACATCTTCTTTCCAAAGAGACCAGCACCAACAGCTAAACCAGCACCGAGAAGAGCTCCACCAATAGCAACACCAGTTGATTTCTTTTTGGTAGACGTCATGCGAACACTATGAGATTCATGAACATAACTCTGACCACGGACAGGAGCACCGCTAAAGTCAGGAGTTGCAGAGTTGGGGAAACCGGAAGCAGCCAATTGCAAGTTGATTTCACCAGCGCGTTCACCCTTGGTATTGTAAATTTCAAAGAGACCATTCATGTTGGCTCCCTCACTCTGAATAATCTGCTTAATAGGAATGGCACAGAAACCGATAACTTCGTTGACAGTGGTTTCTTCGTTAAGGACTTCAACATAGAGGTTCTCTTCACCATTCAAAGAAATAGTAAAGGTTTGGTTCCAGGTAGCATTTTCTCCAGCATTCTTGTGTGTGAAAGTTTTCAAGAAGGAGTCCTTTTCTTCAAAGTTCAAAGAAAATTGGAGGAAGGGGTCTTGCTTACCCAACTTTTGGCTGGAAATCAACTGACTGGCAGAGCTAACATGGATGGAGAGAGTAGTACTACTTTGGATCTGGTTAGAGGTAGTGTTACTGTATCCAGCAGTGTTACTGTATCCAGTAGTGCTACTGTATTCAGTGCTACTATATTCGGCGGTAGAAGATGTGGTTGTAGTAGAAGTGTGGAGCATTTTGGCTTTTACAAAAAAAAGGTGAGTAAAATATTCGATTCAAAACTTGGTGCCTATTTATTATAAAACAAAATGCAAACTCTAAAAGGCTTGCGATCCCGACAAAATGCTTATTTCCTAAAGAAATCTTAGAACCGTTTACCTTTTTAAAAACAACCCATTTCACGTGCTTAATCGCGGTAGGTCCTACATGCTTTTTATTTACTTCTCTGTTGGCGTTTTGAGAAAACAAAAAAGTGAAACTGTTAGAGTAAATATAAACACGATGAAAATACATACTGATGCATTTTTGTTAGAGAAGTACAAAAAAACTCGGCGTAATATATATTGAGTAAAATATAAGCGGTGAATGTAAAGAGTAATAGTGCTTTCGCGTTTCTTTATTCTACACTATTAATGATGGTACATCGTGAGAGGAATTGAATTCCTGTTGCCCAGACCACTTGTGAGCTAGATTTAGCCTATGAAGTAATTACGATTTTTTCGGTAGCCATCCGCGTTTACTGTTAAATAAAAAGAATAACTATTTTTATATTACTTTGTATCATGCATAGTACGACTTTCTTGATTTGGACAGCTCGCCACCCACTTTTACAGGTTCTAAATGTAAAGCAGTTTCAGAAACAACTGATTTCAGATATACAAATGGTAAATGTGTCACAGCATCCACGGTACACAAAAGTCGGTAAACAAACAAATTAGGATTAACAAGAAAACGATTTTATTTTAAAGGCTTGGAATAGCATAAAACCTGGGATACCCAAGGAGACATTTAACTATTTTTCCATTCTCGATGTTCTTTTAAATTCTTATTTGTGCTTACTGCTTTTCTTTACTTTTAAACACTAACTTTCTGATATCATGTAAGGCCAAGGTATTTTTTTACAGATCATCTAAACTACGCTATATTCTTCTTGCTCTCGACTTTCCTTGATCTAAACGAAGTACAATGCAGTGATCTCTGAAAGCTTATGCGTTTTTGGGTTATTTGTTGTTGTTTTTTTAAAAAAAAATGCATTGACGTGTGACCATACACAAATGAATATCGAATAATGCTGAATTTAAACTTCTCTTCGATTCCAGAGTGATATTTTTACTCCTTCTCGTATTACCAAACTATGTTCATAGTAAAAACGTTCTTTTATTTACCAAGTCTATTTTATATGTGCTCCTTTTTTTTGAAAAAAAAATGAGAGAGAGAATGGGTAAACTGTATTGTTTCATTAGTAAACATAAACTAAATCACTTCATATTAATAACGTATTTTCATGTTTTACGAGACGCGTCTATGCACATAAACATCAACCCAGAAGTTTGTTGCACAAATGATACGAAAAAAAACATTTTGAAACTTTTATTTCGTGGCATTATCCTTACTCATTCCATAAAGTTTTACGTATAAAATTATATTTAAATCCTAATTTAATGGATGTACAATTAAAAATCTTCTTTAAATATGAGTATTTACTTGAGCACTATGAAAGTTTAGGATCGGTTCGGGGTTTATATCTATTCGATAAAAAAATACTTATTAAGAGCACTTGCCGAAACTTTAAAACAAACAGCTGGATGCAACTATGGTTGGGAGAAATTGTAAAATAGTGTACTTTAAACTTTATTGAATTTTTCACTGATATCAAATAGGTGCACCAATACTGGGTTCTGTGTCAATATCAAGTCTTAAGCAGGAAGTAACCATGGCGTTCATGGATTGTATGCCAATGACAAGCTTCTTTCCATCACCATCGCTCAGTGTCATTAACTTGATGTTCTGATAATAACTGTTTGCATCTGGTATTTTACTAAACCAAACGCCTCCCTGTGTATACCCACATATTGGTTTTTTCCAATCGATTTGCGCATCTGATTTTTTTTTTTGCGTACTTAATTTTTTT